>PVIJ01017927.1:0-27886 GCA_004024925.1 Scalopus aquaticus | reverse complement strand
GACATGGATGGAATTAGAGGGGATCATACTCAGTGAAATAAGCCAGAAAGAAAAAGAAAAATATCGAATGGTTTCACTTATAACAGGACTATAAGGAAACCAAATAGGAGAGAGACACTCACCAGGGTGGGGGGTGGGGGGAGAGGAAAAGGGCACAAAATGGAATAGAAAAGAACACAAGGGACCATGGAGATGGATCACGGGTGAATTGGTGGTGGGCTGCCCAAGGGGAATACAAAATGTAAAAGACATAAATAACAATAAAAATATATATTAAAAAAAAACATCTAAGCAACATCACTCAAGGTCACTCCTGCAGGCCTACGGTTTGCAGCTTACGTGTCTTTCAAAAAATGCTCAAGTGGAGGTCATCCCTGGTGGCACAAGGGGTTAAGTCTAGCACCATGAAGCTATTGGCAGCCACTAAAGCACGAGTTCCCGGACAGGGAGTTTCCTACATGGCACAGCAGACCTCTCCTGCCTTGCCCGCTGCTCCCCTCAGCAGTGTATTTCCATCGATCTGCTTATTCTGCTCCCCACTCTGTCTCTGGTGAATCCTCTCACACCCTCACACATACCTCTGGCCTACACCCCTGTTCCTGAATGTATAAATAAATAAATCTTAAAAAACCAATTCTGTGAAGCACACACTATTTAAAAAATACATATGCAAGTGGAAACTGCTTGCAGGAAGGGGCAGGGTCTCTCACTCAGTACCCAAGCTGGAGCCCAGGCGCAGCTCCCAGGTGCCTTCCCACACAGCAGCTCCTTTCCCACCCCACACATTCTGGTGTGCTGCTGCCTGCTTGCCCCTGCTCTCCTTGCTCTCTCAGGCCCCCCGAAGCCTGACCAACCCAGCAACTTCTTTCTTTTCTGAGAATAGCATGGCAAGACAGGAAAACAAAACAGAAAAATAACTTAAAAATGCGAAGTGCATGGTACCAAGCAACACACAGCTGAGGAACACACCAGGGCGAAGGTTCTGCATTCTCAGTTACAGCTATCCCTGGCTTTGACATCTTAGTTCTAATTTTAAGCAATGCCCGGATACATCCAAATATTTACCAGGGAGTAACTTTACACTATTTTCCTAGTGTTTATAGCCCACGGCCTTCTGAACTGATTTATTATTTTTAAGGCAATTTTCTTTTGTCACCCCAAAATTTGTTAGATGGAGAAAATTGAAGAAATAATCCTAATATTTATGGAGAATAATCTGGGAGGGAATTTCTCTTTTCACTTACAAGTTTCATAGAAGTTGATTTAAAATGCATTTTATACACATAACAAGAAAGAACATACAGAACCATGAAAGCTGCAGTGGTTATGATGCGGGCACACTCTTCCAGAAACGTCTTCTAGATGTCGGAAACCCATTTGTTTGGGCACTAGCACTGATTGAGTAATTACCCTGGATGTGCATTTATCCATTTAATCCTCGACACCATCTCCATTTGGTGGATGAAGGAGATACAAGGTCATACAGCCTGTAAATATTAGCTCTGGGATTTTGCAAAAGGTCAGTTGCATTCCACCCATATTCATGTTCTAGTATCTTAGAATATGATCCTAGGGGCCTCCCTGGTGGCGCAAGGGGTTAAGTGTCAGCCTATGAAGCTATCAGCAGGTACTGCAGCATGAGTTTGATCCGGGCCAGGAAGCTTCCCACATGGCGCAGCAGACCTCTTGTGTCTCGCCCACTGCTCCCCTCAGCAGTGTATTTCAGTAGATCCGCCTGTTCTGCTCCCCGCTGTCTCTGATGAATCCTCTCACCCCCGTACACCTCTGGCCTACACCCCAGCTCTTGTATGCATAAATAAATAAATCCTTAAAAAAAAAGAATATGATCCTATTTGGTGATAGGGTAATGGGAGATCCAGTTCACATGAGGTCAGACTGGAATAGGCTTCCTAGAACAAGATCATCACGAGACAGACACAGGAGATCATCACGTAAAGACCGCAGTGAAGCTGCCACAAGCCAAGGAGCCACCACACTTACTTTGAGAAAATGGGTCTGGATCTTCCCACAGTGTTTGCCCATCTGCTCCCTGACAGGAGAGTAGAGCAGGTCTTTGGAGGCGACGCGGGCGTATGCCACCCTCTTATTGTTGCTAAGCATCCAGATGAAGACATCAGGGATGGTGTGCTGAGGCTGGAGGGAGGGGAGTGGATTTATAGGTTTGTGTATAACAACCGCATTTCCAGAGGCTTCCTGTCCTGAAACAGTCCCTCTTGAAAACAAATTCTGTAACTCAAACCATCTAGGTCCTTAACTATGCAATCATGTAAGTTAAAGGGAGCCTCTGAAAAGAGAAAGCCTCTTTGAACAGAATTATAAGCACGTGTAAATCCCACCTGCCACACTGCTTATTTTACTTTGAGAACATGAACTTTGGACCCATGAATTTGGCATCTTCAGTCATCAACTTTTCTCCATCTGTAAGGCCAACACTTTCCTACCTTTTCCCATGAATTCTCTTTTGCAATCTTACCATGATTTAGCTTCAAGCACTGGGCCTCCTATGGGCCAGGTAACATTTCCAGAACATTCAAATACAAAAAAAAAAAAAACAAGCAAAAACCCATGAATGTCTTTCCATTTCCTTTTTAGGAAGGGGAAACAATTCTACAAGGGACTTTATACCTAAAATATGATTGCCAAGTTTTTTAGTTCCATTTTGGAGGTTATTCAGGAGAAACATGACTAAATTGCCCAGAAAATAAGACTTTAAAGTTGAGCTAATCAAGCCTGCAATTGCACAATTTCCTGCCAAGAGGCCCATTATGTTTTGAGGGGTTCAAATGCACATTTCTGAGCCAATATAGCTACCAAACAAAAGAGAGGTATATTGACATAAACCAGACTTTAAAGCTCCTGGGCCGGAAGCACATGCTTTCTTTTCTGATCCCATAATGCTTTTGTATAACTGGAAGCCCAAAAAGTGTCCCTTCACTCTTGACATAGAAATGGACATCAGTGTGGAGATTTTCCTGGCCATGGGTTGGTCAGTCACAGATCTAAAGTCCTGGTGTCTGGTTTGAAGCTTCTGGGGGCTGGTTAAAATTCCTGTATTTACTAAAATAACAACCTGTCTCCCTGCTTATTATGTCTCCAGGGAATGATTGGTTCTCAACAAGAAATGCAACTTTTGAGAACAGAAGCGGTCAGTCTATACTTTTCCCTGAAACCTTCCCCTACAAAACTCAGTTATCTGACAGAAGCAAATATGAGGGCTTTTGTAGATTATTCTAGAAGTCACCAAAGATACTGTTTAGAACCAAATTTAAAATGAGAAGCTGTTTTGACTTTACTGGTAATGATTTTAAATCTTCTTACAATGGAAAACTTGTCAAAGAAGCCCTCTTTGAGTTTAAAGGAGCCTCTGGAGTTCATTAAGGAACATGCTTTGTATTTCTGCTGAATACTTGGATTTTATAAAAAAAAAATCAGTAAAGCTAAAGCTGTTTGGTTGAATGTAAAACCACCCCTAAACTAATAATGTTCAGCTCAGCAGGGCTTGGGAGAAACCTGGCTCCATCCCTCATCCTTATCACACTTTCAAGCCAGTAGGAAGACATTTTCCACCAAATCTTTCAAACGAGGCTTGCCTTTACAGTTGATTACCTCATCCACAAGAAAGCGGATTTTTTCCACAAACTTTTGGGCTTCATGGATCATTTCATCAAGAGACAACTTCTGCTGCTGAACCATTCCCTTAGCCTCTTTGATCATCACCTCCTAAAATGAGACAAGAGTCAGTATAGAACTTTCTGGAAATCTGAACAGCATGTCCCGCTGCTGGAGAGTCCTGAAGATGCTTTTTAGTTCCACACTGAGTCACTCATGAGGGCTGTTTTGAGGTCTTTCACTGTGCATGTTGCCCATATGAGAAATTTCATAGAAATACGTAGGCAGTGAATAGCATTTCACTTTCATTTGACAGATGAGAGGCCCAGCAAAGTCAGGTGTGGGTCAGGGTTCCACAGCTCCATCAGCCAAACCCCGAATCGAGGCTTTCTGATATTTAGCAACACCAACAACTCTGATAACTGCAGCTAAAATGTATTGAGCTCTTGCTCTGTGCCAGGCAATGTTCTAACTGCAGAGTTAATCTTCACGACTCATAATAACTGCACTGGGAGGAACCATTATTCCATTTCACTGAGGAAATAGAGTAAGCAATTCTTGAAAGCGGAGTTGGTGCTTTGACTTCCAGCTGAGTCCAGCACCCAAGTCCTTAATCACTGCTCTTACCACCTCTTCCTAGAGGTTGACATCATTTGAGAAATGCTGCCTAGGAGCTCAGTGTGAGTTGTTGGAACAGCCAAAAGCATTTATTTTGATTCATTTCTTTAACCCGCATTTATGTGTTTACAATTACTTTCCTGTGATTTCTACATTTCCAGCCCTGCATGAGTTGGCCCTGCCTACTCTCTGCTTCATTTCAAAGTGCTTCACTCACTGTGGCCAGGAACACTGGTCCTTGGAGGCCCCAAAGCAAGCCAACTTCTGTCGATCATCAAGATAGTTGTGGGGTCTCCCTGCTGGTGCAGCGGGTTAAGTCTCAGCCTATGAAGCTGTCTGCAGCCACTGCAACCCAAGTTCGATCCCTGGTCAGGGAGATTCCCACATGGCACAGCAGACCTCTCCTGTCTCCCTGCTGCTCCCCTCAACAATGTACTTCAGTAGATCGGCCTGTTCTGCTCCCCACTCTGTCTCTGGTGAATCCTCTCACCCACTGCCCCACACTTCTGGCCTACACCCCAGTTTGTATGCACAAATAAATAAATCTTAAAAAAAAAAAGATAGTTGTGCTTGGTGTTTCCTCTTGCTCAAATATCCTTCCTATACTCTACATGGCTGATTTCTTCGTAGGCTTCATCTTACATGTCACCACTGTTCTACATTCCCCCAAATCACCATGACCCTTTCAAAATACCCTTTATATTCATAAACTGTAGTCACTATTATTTATTTGTTGTCTACCCCACTGAAGGCAAACTTCATCAGGGCAGAAACCTCCTGTCTTGTTCATCTTTTGTATTCTCAGTATCTGGCAGACTTCTGCCACGTAGCCAGCATTAAATAAATGTGTGTGAAACAAATCAGCCTGTCAGTCAGTAAATTCGTCAAGACCAAGCACAAAATACTTGCAGCTTCAGGCTCCCAGCATGTAGCAGGAGGCCTTCACACATAGAAAGCTTCTGTACATGGTGAGTGGAAGAAATGAATACTTGGTTCTTCCAGGCACTATCCTAGAAGCCAAGCCTAGCATGGGTGGAGGGGAGGAGAGAGTAGAGGGGTAGTTGTGGGCACTTGCCCCCTTCCCCAGAGACTTTGACAGTTTGCAGAGGTGAAAGCAATACACACAAATCACTAAATGGGAAGAATACCATGGGCCAGAGCTAGGTTTTATGGGTGCTACGACATTGAGTGGGGCCTTAAATGAATAGATGTCACCAAGTGATCAGAGAAAGGACAACCCAGACAGAGGGGATGATTACATATGAAGACATATCCTCAATGAGGGTTCAGAGTCGCTGGAGCAGAGATAGTGGGGAGGGTGGTGGTGGGAGATAAGGCTGGAAGGTAAGGTCAGATGGTCAGATGCCAAATAATCCTGCACATTATGCAAAATGAATTTGCACTTTATCCTGTGAACAACTGAGAGACTCCAGTGATTTTTGAAGCTAGGGTGATCTCATGGGACTAAGGTCTTAGAAAGACCATTCTGGTTACAGTATGGAAGTTGGGTTGGAGGAACCTTCCAGACCAGGAATGCCAAGGCACTCAGTTTAGGCAATGATTCTGGGGATGAAGAAGTAGAGTAAGTTCTAGAATCTTCACGAGACAGAATCAACCAGGCCTGGGGTTGAACTGGCTGTTGAGGGTGAAAACTAAGGACCTGAGGTTGATTCTCAGATTTCTGGTTGGAATGACAAGTGTGGCTGGTGGTTCCAATGCAGGATGTGGCACAAGTTTAGGTGGGAAGATGATGGGTTGAGTAAGATATATTAGGTTTGGGGTGCTGTTACACAAGCAGTGACAGGTCCACAAGGAGGCTGGAAATACAGATCTGGAGATGAGGAGGGAGATCTGGGCCAACCCAATGATATTGAAATCATGGACTTGCTTGGGCCAAGGGCTATTGGACACTGAGAAGTCCATGGAGTTCTGGGGCAACAGGGCATGGAGGGACATTGCAGAGACAGGGAAAGGCAGCCAGAGGTGCTGAAGAAGTGGAGTAAGAGAAAAGTGTATATATGGTGGGAATCTGGCTTCCCCAAGAATACAGGGTCAGAGGTTACAGACATTCATTGTTCTTGAAAGAAGGATGAACCAGGAGTTAGGAGACTTGGATTTTAGTCTCCAGATGACCATTAGCCAGCTGCAACCTTTTAAAAAAAAATCATTTAATCTCCTAGAGATTCACTCACATCTTTAAAATTCACTCACATCCCTGGCAAGTCAAACAGTCAAACAGTCTGTGATTTTTCTTTGCAGAATTATGGCCCATAGGAAAAGTCCTTGGTTCTGTTGTAGGAACCGAACTTTCGAGGTGAGATGAGCCAGGGTCGGGCTGGGCTGGCATTTCTGTCCTCCTCATTGGGCAGGGCCTGAGTGTTTGAAAGGGTCAGCATTGCCCAGAGCCCCAGGGCCCATAGCAACAAGCTGTGACCCTGTTCTCCAGCAGGGCCTTTTACTCTTAGCATCATTCTCAATGGGAGGAAATCAAGGAGAGGAAGAGAAGTTATTTCTTGTAATTCTCCATTTGTGAGGCAGAAGGTCAAGTGAAACAGCCTTTGACAAAGTACAGATGCCCAGAAAATGAACAAGGAGAAACTCTACTGAAATAGGATGTAGGGATGCTGGTGTTCTAGATAATTCTTGTAAATATTCAATGAACACTAGCTCCTGACCAGCTCACCCATGTATTCCTCTCTCACTTATCCTTCTACATCACACAAATGTATGTATCTGGTCTGTGACCTATGCCTTGACCATGAGGTTTATTTTTAAAGCACATACTTCAATTCTGTCCAAAGTATAAATAGACTTTCACATACCAGCTCCTGCCAATAGACTCTGAGTCGTTTCTTATCTAAAGTAGTTTGGTTCAACATCTTGGGCTTTTTTTCTGCTTCAGAGATAAAGGCACTAGAAGAGAAGAATGTGAAAACTGCCTTAGTTAAACTCCATTTCTATAATTCCCCAGATTTGCAAATAGACTTTCTTCAATACAATGGGCAAGTAGATGAAGACAAAGAACCAAGATATTTCATTTAGGATTAAGCAACAATACGCAAACTTTTCCAAAAGATAAACTGAGAATTGGAAATGACACCGAGACCCCGCGTGAGTTTCGGGATAGCTGTTTTGCTTTCCTGCCTGCTCTCACGCCTGTCTCCTGAGATCGCTGCCCAGCTCATGACAACACACAGAAGATAATGCAGTTTCCTTCATCTTCAAAGTTAGCACACCCCAGAACACAACCTTTCCTTTGAGGTTGTGTGTGAAGCAAACATTTTAGACTCAATACTGGGATGTGTCTTTGCATGTTTAGAGCTGAGTAGAAACATTTAGAGGGGTGAGGTGGAATTGTGCCATGGGAAAATGGTAAAGGTTATGAGTGCAATTGAAAAAGTAGAAATGGTTCTGAAATGTGGTGAAATAATATATTTCTCTCATTATTAATAATTTAAATGCAAATTAAAATTGATACCATTTTTCACTTATTAAAACATTGGTACTATTCAAGGTTGATGGAAGTATGGAGAAATAGTCACTCTCCATTACTGTGGGAGAGGGTAAATGGTTATATTGTTTAAGAAACGATGAAAATGTCAATGCCTATATAATTTGATGCAAAAATCACGATACAATTCTTTTAAAAACAACTTGCAGGAATATGTTTACACAGTGAGGCTTATTGTAGCATTGTTTATACCAGCAAAATAAATAGGAATAACTTAAATAGCAGGGCTGGCTCATATGGCACAGACTCGGGATTGAGTGTAGGGTGACTACTAGGTACCACTAGAGACAGATGCCAGTGATATATTGTTGAGGGACAAAGCAACATGTTGGACAAAGTTACATGACAATTGTGAAGAAATATACTATTTACATGAATATGTGTGTTTGCAAAAGCACAGAAAACAATCTGGGAGGACAAGTCAAACTCTTCTCCCTGAGAATGGGAGTAGAGAGAGAATTGCGAACACTTTTGCTTTACACCCTCCTGCATTTACTTATTGATTTTTTATAAGTGGAGCATGTAATACCTCAGTGATGAAAGCAGTTACTCAAGAAACAATAGGGGACGTCTAAGATGCCACATCTCCCAGAGAGCGCTCCTACCCAGAATTCTGCCTAGTTGCGGCTGGAGGCGGCATCAGGAGTGCTCTTTGGCATTTTTTTTAGTTTTCATAAAGATTACAAGGGTTACATTGTGAGGAGTGAGTCTTATTGTCACATGTCTACCTCTTCTTGAGGCACAGGAATTCCACCCACTCCCTGGATAAGCAACCCAGGGAGCTAAGTGGACGCCCCTGACTTCTGCCCTCTCTCCCTTCCTCACGGGGGTTTGGCAGGGAGGAGAGAGAAATTATTTCCTCATCAAGGTTGGCACATGTTTTCTTTTTATTCTTTGTCTTTCAGGCCCAGCCTGCTGGTGGCTGTGGCAGCCTCCACACCACTCTCTCCCTCCCCTTCCTTCCCTCTCCCTCCCTCTTTCTCCTCTCTCTCTCTCTTTCCTCTTTACCTCGCTCCCTCCTTCAGCTGCTGTGCTGTGAGAGGGCCTGTTGCTCAGGAATTGAGGCTGACCTCAAAACCACATGCTAGTAAAGACCCGAGGTCCCCGACCCAGCATTCCTGGAAGAACAGAATCCTGTGGTTAACCACCGGAGGGCTCTTGGAAGTGGACCCTCCCCACCGAAACTGGCTGTGAGGTATCACAGCCTCGCACTGCCCTGTGGCCTGTGGCCAGTGGTCTCTGTTCTGAGAAAAGACCCTGTCAGCTACACCCACACGCCGACCCACCAAGACTGGGGACAGTAAGGACGTAGACACTAGGTTTTATGGTATTTCTCACTCAGTAGTAGGTAACCAATGCACCCTGTTTTTAATCTTCTACTGTATTGTTCGCTGCCTAGAGTAAGAGTCGTTAGAGTAACTCATCGCACCGATTAATGATGGGGCTACATGCTGAGGAGTGTGACTTGGTGATTTCATTGCTGTGTGCACATTCTAGAATGTAATTACACAAACCTGGACGGCACAGCTCACAACACAACTTGGGTGTGTGATGTGGCCCGAGGCAGCTACCATGGGATGTACGGTCTGTCCTTGACGGAAAAATCTGTATGTGATTCTTGACTGTAATTGGAGCTTATTACTGTGTTAGATGAGACAGTTGATTAAATGTGGCCATCCACTGTCACAGTGTCTACCAAATGCAAAGAAACATGCTATCATTTTTTCATTTCATTAAAAGTCTCCGCATGAAGTCTCTTCTTCTCTCTTCTTTTTCATCCTTCTTTTTGTGTATCATTTTCATTAAGCATCAGAAAGCAGAGTGAGCCCACAAGCACCAGCTAGATTACTGAACAGAATAAAGCTGGATATAACACTATCACATGTATGTAAAATTGACTGTTTTCTCAAGGTAATTAAAGCCTGAGTCCACATTAGCTCGGCTCCCCATATGCCGCTATCGCTCCCGGTACCTGCTTTGACTGATGAAATCATTGAGCACCGACTTCATTTTCTCTTCTGGTGCTTCCTCTGAAATCTTGATCAATTCTTTTATTTCTTCTATACCTTCTTCCTGAAAACAAACCACAGAGGTGGTAATGAGACACAACAGTAGAGATGCTTATTGTACATTTCTAGAAGTAATATTTGATATTTGGTTTTGGAAAAAAAAAGGAGATTCTTCTCATTTTCTTACGCCTGGACTGGGAAATGCTTCTACATTCTAACATTGGGTCTTCCTTATCTTAACTGGGAATGGTTCATATTCTCTTGCATTGCTCAAGTTCATTGCTTCTGTCCCAGATCCATTCCCTAGCTGGTTACCACTTAGCTACACTCTGTAGGGAAATCTAATGTCATGGGAAATACACAGAGTAGAGTCACTTAGATATAATCACCAAAAATTTTGAGAGCACTATTTGATTTTGTTTGTTATATAGAAATGAAATCATATTGAATAACCTCTGATACAGAACACTACCAATTCTTCTGCTTATAGGAGCTTTTGACCAGGATCAAGGGTTTGGGGAGTGGAGCAACTGTTTGTGTGTGGCAATGGCTATGTTTTTATACTTAATAATTACACTTTAAATGCTAATATTCCTTTGGGTGACTTGGAGGAAAATGGCACCCAGGAGCAATATACATGTTGTTATGGCTTTGCTAGAATTTATAAAAACTACACTCTCCACTATATACCTGGGGACATAGGTTTCTCTCCCCTGTACAAGAAGACAAATTTTGGAGTGGTTAGAGATCTAGGTTTGGGATCAGACAACTTATGTTCAAATGCAGGATCTAGCATATCAGGTGAGCTAATCCCCTTATGCCCAGTTTCCCCATTTCTGCCACTTTCTCCAGCATGTTGAACCAGCACACTGTAGAATCAGATGAATAGCAATAGCTCCTACATTGTAATATAATAATGATCTGTAAAATCATAGATAAAGCACCACCTCTTGCACCATAGGGAGGTGTGGACTTCTTCAAAGAGTGCCTGGTGCTTAGTAAGCATGCAGTAACATTGGGCAGGACCCACCAAAAAGCACAGCAGGACCCTGGCACAGGAGAGGAGGTAGGAAGGAGTGCTTATAAAGGCTGCTGCAGCCTCTAGGAAAGATCGTGACTTGTTCTGTCATTTACTCCCTTTGTCTGAAGGAGAAACAAGACCATGAGCAGGAACAATACACTGTTCCACACATCTAGAGACAGGGTGAGAAAGCAAAAGGAGAACCTTGTTATTTCCTTAGCACAGGTTTTAATGGAATAAGAGGTACAAGGTAAAGACCCAATGGTGAGATCTGGCGGGACTAACAGCAGAGGACATGTCCTCTGAGACGTGTGGGGTGGAAAGTAGAGAAATAAAATCACAAAGGAAAGGTGCAAGGCTCCAAAGCAGCTCAGTTCCCCAGTTTCCTTCCTCCTGGTCGTGGGGTGGAGCAATGTAGCATTTAGTGCACATGATACCATTTTAAACATGTTCAAACACATATTCCTCAAATAATTATTTAGCCCCTTTGGGTGCCAGACATTATGCAAAATGCCATAGAATATAGTGAAGAATGAAAAATAAATATACAGGTGAATTGTAAATGATGTAAATGATGAGGCCCCCTGAAAAGGAGGGGCCTCCCTGGTGGCACAGCAGGTTAAGTCTCAGCGCTATGAAGCTATCCGCAGCCACTGCAGCACAAGTTCAATCCCCAGCCAGGGAGCTTCCCTCTTGTCTCCCTGCTGTTCCCCTCAGCAGTGTATTTCAGTAGATCTGCCTGTTCTGCTCCCCACTCTGTCTCTGGTGAATCCTCTCACTGCCCCCACACCTCTGGCCTACACCTCAGCTCTTGTATGTATAAATAAATAAATCTTGAAAAAAATAGAGTTCAGAAGGAAAAGAAGAGGGAGTTATGGGAGAGTCATGGGGTTGACTGGGGTCCATAGGGGGCGCGTGGGCAGAAAAGTGAGCTGAGGAAATGGCATTGAGGCGGTTATGAGGCATAAAACAACTCGATCTTTGAGAAACTGTGAGGGAACCAGTGTGATTGGAATGAAGGAGGAAAAGCATGTGTGAGAGAGGACTGAAGAGGTGGCCAGCCTGATCTTGTAGGAGTTGTCCACCATGTTTAAGATTTGGGGTTTTACATTATTAGTTGAAGGCAGGATCTTTCAATTTTGTGAGAAAGTTGTCAACCCCTGCTCTTTAGAGGTTAGGAAACAGCCTTTGCCTACATTCTATAACAGAAGCACAGCAGGGATTTGAATTGGGACAGCTTGATTTAAAGTCCAGGGATTTTTGCAAAATGTATTCTCATTCCTCTGGTTTCATAGGGTAGGAGCTGTGTGTCCTCCAAATGCGGCAGCCTCAATTTATTTAAACCGAGGTCAAAACTCTACCGGGCAAGTGAAAGAATTTCCCTTTTGCCTCCAGTGTTCAAATCCATCCCCTGTCAGCATCACCTACCAAGAGGTCTGCCATTTTCTCCAGCATGTTGGACCAATGCAGCCTAAAAGTCTGGTCTCCCCAAGAACTGATGAAGTAGACACAGGGCTTCTTGGCCTCAAATGGCAAATAATTGTAATTTCTGTGAAAACACATTAGGTTGGAAGTTAGCTGGTGATCATGTTTTTTCAAGCAATTCCAGACACATGTTCATGTTTTGTATGTTCTGGGTGGTATCAGGGAAAGATGATGACAAGACAATCAATTAACCCTCCTAACTGATGACCCCATGAAAATAAGCAATGAATAGCTATGTGGCTACAACAGATAGGTATTAACAGTCACCCCCATTAGATCGAGGGCAAAGTTTAGAAACTATCACCAGAGGGCAGGATTTATCAGGCAAGACTTCTTCAAGAAAGAAATTCTCTTTCCTATTGAGAGAGAAGAGAAGGGAGGAAACTTAATGGCTTTCCTTTAATGTCTCTATGGTAGGCACTATGTAAGAATCAATTGAGCTAACAGATGGGAGTGCATCTTACACACTGAAATTGCTAAAAGAATGCCATAAGGTAATAATATTAATGAAGACGAAGGCATGTGCCTCAAATTATAGTATTTCATGGCTTGTCATTCATCCATTCTACATCCATCCATTCATCCATCCTACCCTTCAGTACTCTATCATCCATCTATCCATCCATCCACCCACCCACCTTCCATCAATCTGTCATTTTTCCATCCATCCATCCATCCATCCATTTATCCACCCTTCCAAAAGTTTTTGTTGCCAAACATTGGTGCTAATAACTCAGGTGACCCTTTAGTCTAAGAAGGGACAAGAAGATGGCAAAGTAGCTAGAGGGAGAGACACAGAGCAGCGGAAGTGTTCGAAGACTGCTGCTGATGAGAACAAGACAGCGAGCAGGGTGAGACTGAAAGCAGTAAAGAAGGACTATAATAATTTGTAGGTTTGTGTTCCCAAGGAAACCAAGGCATTCCAAGGAGTGAGGGTGGGGTGGGTGAAAAGGCAGGTAAGATGACAGGACGTTGAAGTCCCTGCGGAAGCTCTTTTCTTGACCAGGTTTTCTCAACCTTGTGTCTTTTTCCCACAAATACTTGGGACTGGAGGAAGGCCAAAGCACATTTCTTGGAACGGGCATGGTAGAGCAGGTGAGCCTGAAAAACGTGGGCAATGTTTGGAGTCACACACCTACAGAGGTGGAGAGGGGGAGCGAGAGAAAACTTTCTTTCCATTTCAGGTCAGCCTGAAAAAGTAGACAGCTGTTAGTTGTACTCTCCAACACAGATTTCTTCTGCAGACCATAAAATGAGCAAAGGTACCTGCAGGGTCTGTTGTATAGAAAATAACCAGCAGGTGCCCATTCAGAAGAGAAGCTAAATCAATTCTTGGCAGAAACAAGAGATTCTTATTTTATCAGGAGAAAAAAGAGACAGAAAATACAATATAAAATAAAATAGGTTGCAAAAGGAACTGCTCTCTTTTTTGTCTGAAAAATACTGCACTGAAAATCCTACAACAAAGTAAATCCCCACTCAAAATTGCACTTTGCTGCAGGATTTTTTTTTTTTTTTGGCTCAGCTTATTTTGTGCTAACGACGTTTATCTCTTTGCTTAGGGTCCTCCCAACCTCACTGGGTCTGCGAGGTCGAGAGTGCTGTGGTTCCTCAGGCAAACTGCAGTGCAGATGGAAGACAGCGGGTGGAGGACACGGGGTTGAGCGTGCAAAGAGCAGACTGCCAGTGGGAATGGTGCCCTGACACACAAGTTCGTGACTTTGTGATTCAGGCCCGGGATAGGCAGAAGATGACCTACACGGGAAATCTTTTCTAACCTCACCCTGAACTCTAGCCCAGTGCGTAAGTGGAGTGTGAATGCACATGCTTCGGAAAGCTCAGGACAAACCCAAGGGGGTATTTTAATGGTAACACACAAATGAATTGTGTGTGTGTGTGTGTGTGTGTGTGTGTGTGTGTGTGTGCCTGGATGCATGTGTATGCATTTACATATGTGTGTGCATGTGTGTACAGGGGTGGTCTAAACAGATAAGGAATCTTCCAATGTAGCTGCTGTGACCCTGGTTTGCTGCTATGAGGACAGAGACTCACCATGGTGACTGGGAAGTATAGGACATCCCCAAGCACCAGCATCACTTGTTCTGATCTCCTCAAGCCAGTGGCCAGGGTCCAACCAAGGGTCCTTGATGCCTCTCATCTCCTCCCCAATTCTTCCCATGATACATCCCCTGACTTTCTCCCCAGCAGTCAACAAAGGTCTGGTTCAGATAGGTGGGGGGTGTTGTCACTGCCTGATTTGAATGCAAGAAAGCAGAGCAGCTCTGAGTAGCCTCAGGGAAATCTCCCAGAGCTGCAGACCCATTTACAGCAGCGACTCACTTATGTCCTGAGTTTGGAGAATGGACGGAGGAGCCAGTTAAAGGAATGGGGAGTTTGGTGTTTGTAAAGGACAGAAAGTCAAGTGCAGCTGCCAAGGAGCCAAAAATTTAAGACCCCAAAGATGATGGTCCATGGGTGGGAGAAGGTGGCTCACGGAGGGCGAGGACTTAGAAAATATGGAGCATACTAAAAAATAAAAGGATGCGCCATTATTCACTTATTCCATTCTATTTTGTCCCAAACATGCTCTTTCCATTGCTTCAGCCTCTCTGGTCCTTTGAGATGTCACTTTCTCTGTGACCTTTCCTTACTCTTTACCCCCTCCCTAGTGTGTCATTCACTCCCTTTGGCTCCACTCTACCCTATGCCCTACCCAGTAATTCCTTAGCTCTTTCAGAAACATTTATTAGCATCTACTGTGCTGCAGGTGCAGGAATGAGAAGCTATAAAGGTGAATGTGACCTGGTCCCTGTCCCCAGGTGTTTACGGCCTAATAGGGGAGACAGACAAGCATTTTAATGCAATGCAATCAGTGTTTGATGGGGATAAGTACAGAAGTCCAGATCGACCTGGGATTCAGGGGAGGGAGCTTAAGCTTGGGTGTGAAGGATGATGGGAGCTGGCAGTTCTGAGGCGGGGATTTCCAGGCAGAGGGAAGAACATGTCGCAAAGGCTTGGGAGCAGCCAGCAGCTGCCAGAGCTCTGTGTGAAGGAAAGGTGGGCTTGGGGGAGTGACCGGAGATGATGGTAGAGTAGACAGGGATCTAATCAACAAACTTTGGCTTCAGGCAGCCAATGATGACGCCCATCAGGAGAGCGGCAGTTTCAGATAAACAGTTTGGTGAATTACTTGAAGAAGATCCAAGCCACATAAGAACTATTTTAAATAATCTAGGCTGAAAAGACCAGTGGCCAGAATTCAAGAAATGGCCACAGATATGAGACCTACTTAAGAACTAGAATGGAGAAGACTTCATTGCTGACTGGATGTGGGAAGAGAGGGAGAACAGTGGACAACTTCCTCATCTGTGGCTTGGAGGACTCAGAAAAAGATAGAAAAAAAGAGGAGAAAATTTGCCTGTGAAGATGAACCTGGTGAATAATTGAGGGATACCCAAGTGGAGGTGTTTGGGATTGCGGTCTAGGAAAGGGATGCACAGTGGCTGGGAAGCCATGGGCCCTTGCCCAGAGAGAGTGGCTAGATGGGAAAGGGCAGAGATTGAAGAACACTGAGGAGATGGTTCCAATTTCCTCGCAAACACAACGAGGAGAGCAACGTTCTCTTATGGGATTCCAATGAGACCCCGTTATTCTTCCTAACATGAGGGTCAGCACGCAGAGCCGCTCTAAGTGCGACTGTCCTTTCCCATAAAGCTGTTCAACACTTACATGGAGAATAAATCACAAAGGGTATCCCACTTGTTTTCTGAAAGTCTTTCTTGGTAGCTGACATTTTTTTTTATTAGTTCTTTAGTTTGACAGTTGCAAAAATAAGACAAGGAATGATGTCGGCAAGGAGCCCATTAAATTGAGTTTACCTAATAGCACAGGACTCAGATGAATGTAAAATCTGTTCATAGGACTGGGAATGACATTTTAAGTCCTGGCTTTCCTACCTTGTTATGCTTCAAAGTTATAGAACAGAGAGCTCCAGATGTGACAGAGGCCATCATCTTCACTCTGTCCTTAAATGAAGTCCCTGGCTGGGTCCCTTGCGGAGCTGCAGACACGTGGCTCAGGATTCAGCAGAGACCACTCACCACACAGCCCCTGCTTGCAATTTGCTTCCCTAACTGAGATTTTTTAAAACAGTGCCTCCAGTTGTAGGAAAAATATTCAAAGCGCCCCAGAAATTGGTCAGGCTCTGATTTCAGAAGCCCCGGCTGTTCTCCCCTACCGCCTCCTACCTGTTTCCTTCTGTCACAAGTGGCTTCTCTGGGTGAGTGGTGGAGACGGTGGGGATGGGGGCATTGTGAGCTGCATCCCCTTCTTTTTCATGCAGCAGCGGGAGGGTGTCTCCTTCAGCTAAGTCAACTGACTTCTTCCTAACCCCGTGATGGGTCCCTCCATCAACCAAGTTTCCAAAATTACCTGCAGAAGAGGCAGCAACGGAGAGGACCCTGGTGTGAACAAGCAGAACCAGGACTCTTGTGTCAGGAATCTAAGCCCAGAACTTCCCAGGGCTGGGAAACTAGACCTCAGCATGAAGGTGGGAAGAGTGAGGGTCAGACCCAAAGAAGAAGCCTGAGTGTGAGAGCGAGCTGTCATCCGTTCTTCTCTTTCGTAGAAATGACTTCAGTTACCAGTGAACTGGATTCCACCTCCTTTTCCTTCTGCCCCCAAGGAGAGCTTCCCAAGACCCTCTCTGATGGAATGTTTTGTTCTCGGGATGGTTTTTCCAGTTGTAGAGTGACCCACAAAGATTTTTGTGAGTTGAGATAACAACACCTGTTACAAGCACAGCATTTGATGTGCCTTTTACTTATTAAATCCTGCACAAACTCAAGAAAGAGTTACCATTATTCCCATTTTACAGATGAAGAAACTGAGACCCAGAGAAATCACATGAGCCAAGATAATGGAACCAGTAACCCAGGGCTGTTTGAATCTATACCCTATTCTTCAAGCTCAATTTAAAGTATGAAGGTAAAATTCTCTCTTACATGTTGACACTAGAGTAGACAAAGAATTACTCATTTCTTTCTGAGGTTGGAACCTCCACCTGCACGCTGCCATCTGCACATAAGGCGCTCACTCATTTCCTCAAGAAATGAAAACAGCGTCCATGCTACTTAGTGGGCTCCAAGCTGGTCTGCACTTACCAATGGAAACTTCAAAGCTAATGGGCTTGTCCCCAATCCTCCGTTCAATCATGGCAGCTTCAAAAAATGCTCCAAAGAGTAAAAATTCCTCATATTTTTCTGGTGCAATCTATAGAAAGATAAAGAGTATTAGTCAGGCCTGGCTCCTTTTCATCCCAGGAGTCAGTGATGCTAACCAGGCCCAAGGTCATTGCCAAGCGCACGTGTCTCCATGTCGGCCTGAAATGGCACTGCATGTCCCCTCTCCCCACATAGGCAGGGGCCAGGAAACTGGACATTACAAATCCCAATTCAGGCATTTACTTAGAATTTTGTCATCCAACTTTTTGAGCTTCTGCCTTCCAATACAATCTTTTATTTTAAAGGAAAATCTTGGTGTGTGCCTTTCTGAGCTGCTACTGTGAGCCACAGTAATCTCCCCCTAATGATGGGGTGCTTGAAAACCAAAGGTGAGATACCGAGAGGCACAGGACACGGACCGTAGTTTTGTGGATGATGCGGGTGATTATGAACCTTATGTGTGTTCCTCTGAATGACCTTGAAGGCTCAGCATTTGGACCAGCCGCACTGTACAGAGCAGGAAACTGAGGGCACTAGAGCTGGAGGCTGAGCTGAGGAATTTCCCAGGTGTCCTGCTCTCTACTGTTAGAACTCAAACTTGTGTTAACCCAGCACCTTGGGACAACTCACAGTCAGACTTGACTCCCTGAACTATCACAAGTCCAGATGAAAGGGGGGGAGGCGGGGTGCTGGAGGGACCACCAGCCATCAGGTGCACCCAGAGGGGCCACATCACTGAGGTTGCTGCTGGGAGAGGTGACAACGAGTGACAACAATGTAAAATGCTTTCAGAGTGAAAGACACCTCAGAGTTGGTCTGCTCCAACCTCCGCCTTAAACCTGAATAAGCCAAAGCTCAGAGAGACTAAGGAGCTCCCAAGGTCACAAGCCAGCGTGGTCTTCATGGAGGTTGTCTTTGAAGGAGACCCCTTTCTGGAAGATGGGACAGTGGCAGGTCACAGACAGGAGCCATCCCAAAGTAATACACAGCTCTTTGCAGAGCCTCCCACTACCGCGACTGACAATTCAGGAAAGAGTGCAGGTAGGACACAGTGACACAGCATCACATTCTGCCCGAAGAAGCTCCATGGACTGGAGCCACACAGCCCCGGCTTCCTGGTTTTGCGGTTGGATTTATTAAACTCCAAGAAAAAGCAGTAAGGTTCATCTTAGGAGATTAAGCGGTGTGGCCACAGAGTTAAGCCTCTTCATTCAATCAGAAGCCCTGAGCCCTGACCCTCTGTGAGCCACAGGGACCCCACAGCATTAAGTGAAAGGTGACACCTTTCTGCAAGGAGGAGCCCTGTGCCGGTGGCATCAGCAGGAAATGTCCCTGTTGATCAGAAAGCGGCAGACAGGGTGTGGGCTCAGTGGGGAGACGCCGTCACGGGGAATGCACCCCCACGTGGTGTCACTCTATTGCCTGGTGTTCACCAGCCACTTATCTGCCTTCTTGCATCTAAGTTTACTCTCTGGGAGGAGGTTACGAGCTACCCCAAGGTGTGGAGGGCCCACATTCGCTGGAAGAAGGCAGGGACTCTCCATCACCAGATAAAACCTTCTTCACATCCCAACTCTGCTACTTCCTGGCTGGGAGACTTTGGACCATCATGTCTGCTTTTTGGGTGTCACTTTCTTTGTCTGGGAGAGAAATATCATGATCAGACCAACAGGGCAGAGAGTGAGGTCCCGCCTGTGGAGCACCCAGGGTAACCACACAGAAAAGTGCCACAGATGGAGGATGGCAAGTATGTCAGCAGGTTAGAACTCAGGTCACTATCCGAGCCATCCTTCAGGTTACACTCAAACGCCTCTCCCTTCTGGACAGATCACCACAGGGACAAATACAGGGGACACCAGTGTGGTAGCTACTAGGCTACCGACAATTTCCGTTCAAGTCCAGAGTCAAGTCAGCACATATTCTGAAGAAACAGTCACAAAACACAAGGCACAAATCGAGGCACCATTGATTTGAACCACAGCAAACCAACAGTGTCCATTTCTGGAGGATCATCTCCCTATCTACACTGAGATGTGAGAGCTAGGAAGGGCTGTAAAATAGCCAGTGCGGGTTGCAAACAGCAGGTGGGGAGTGAGCTACGCTGGAGCAAAGCACAGGAGCATCAGTAAGAACAACAGCAAGAGCCTCCCTGGTGGTTCAGGGTTAAGTGTCAGCTCTATCAAGCTGTCCGCAGCCACTGCTGCCTGAGTTCGATCCCCAGCCAGGGAGATTCCGACATGGCACAGCAGACCTCTCCTGCCTCGCCCGCTGCTCCCTTCAGCAGTGTATTTCAGTCGATCTGCCTGTTCTGCTCCCCACTCTGTCTCTGGTGAATCCTCTCACTCCCCCCGCCATACCTCTGGCCTATACCCCAGTTCTTCTATGCATAAATAAATCTTTAAAAAAAAAAAAAGAAAGAAAGGAAAAGAACATCAGAACGCATTGCCTACTTACTTCGTGTGTGTGCTGAGAAACCTGCGGGTCACTGAGCAAGTGTTTCCGCATTTAGCAGCAGAAATGCCCATGACAGAGGGACTATAACTACCTCTACCTGTTGATGAGGACACTGAAACAAAGACTCTGAACAAGGTTAACATCAGATGCATGACCTAAAGCCAACCCTCCAGATTTCCGACCCTGTGTTCCAACATCTCCCTTCAACTTTTAAGATTTCTTGACTCCCAGCAGTACAAGTAAGTGGCCCTTCCAAGGTTAAGGTGTCTGCAGGCTACAGTCCTTCAACCTGTCCAGTCTCCTCTAGGCATGGGCGACTCTGGAAACCAGTCATCCCCTCCCTTCCACACCCAAAATGCTCGTCGGGGCGACATGAGAAAACATAGCCGCAGAGCCAGCTGTCCAGGCTGAGCCCTGATCACGGCTCTCTGCTACTAACACAAGTGTCCTCTTTCACTTTCTTACCTACAAGGTACCATTGCTAGAGTAAACAATAAGAGGAAATACCATTGCTTGTGTTCATTTTGGAGTTCCAGATCTTTTTCCTATTGCAAAACCAGCACAGGAAAACACTCACATCTTAGGTGGAGTCATAAGCAAGGCCAACATTGCCTTGAGTTGTGACGTGCGCACGGGTCTCGGGCAGGGAAATAGGTTTCTCAGTTTCTTGTACCCCAGACTGCCATTCACTCTTGCTCCTCCTCGAAACCCCTCTTTGCACAGCCCCCACATGCTGAGCACACTCTGAGCTCACAAAGCTAAACAAAATCAGGTCAAGAGATCGTTAAGTCCCTCCCCCACCACCTACTCCACAAGCTCTTTAATTACTTTTGTTTATCTTCTTTGGTTTCCATGGGAATCATGTTTGGGGGTAGAGCTGAAGGCGTTTAGCCCAGCAGATAGCTGGTATGTACACGGGGAGGGCAGGGAGCAGCCTGGCCAGCGGGGCTGGGTCAGCTCGCATTTTGCAGGGACCGATGTGAGACCCACGTAGGCAGACACCTTTGGGTGCAGAGGCAGGTGTTTCCCTCTTGGCTCACCTTACAGGTGCAGGGGGAGGAGGGAGGCGTGCTCAGACCTACCTCCGGGGGTACGTCAAAAGGTTCCACCTGAACCTCTGTCGAGTTGTTTTTGTCTGAAGTCTGCTGGGATTTTCCATCATCGGCTTTTTCAGCCTTGTCTTTACTTGAACTTTTGGAAGATTTGGAAGACAACTTGAGCTCCTTGAGCGCCTTGGAAAATTTAGACTCCTGTGCCCCTCCAGAAAGGATTTCCACGGCAATTTCTACCAAGATTCTGCCCCGGAATGAAACGCCTTCTCCAAAGCCTTCATTCAGTTCCTGATAGTCTTCCATCAGGCTCTGGTTCCTGGGCGAGCCATATAGGTTAATCCAGGCAGGGCCGAAGGTAGGCAGGAAGCCTAGAAAGATCCCAAGCTTGAGTTAGTTGCCTTATGTTTTGTATCATTATTATTGTTATTGCTAGCTTCAGGAAAGCTGTGTGCATTCATTTAGAAATGTAAAACACAAGGGTGGATAAAAGAAAATATTTATCCAGCTACCCCATCACCAAAAGACAGCCCAGTTGCATTTTGCTCTTATCCTTTCTGCCCTGTGTATATTTATACTCTCTCATACTTGTCGTGACACAACGGTCGCTGCTGTATGCCTTTTCCTGCTCCTTCGTTCAACAAATGTTTTTGGCTCCTAATGTGCACCCGGCACCATACTGGGCACTAAATACAGAGCCCAGTGGAGAGTCAAGCTGATATAAACATTAAGCAAATGCTACATTATAACCACTCTGAAGGCAACATACCTTGCTCTGCAAGAGCAAACAACAAGCTGGTGTGGCAGGGAGATGAGCTCCGCAGAGAGAGGACAAAAAGAGGAGCGTGACTTTTGGGCAAAGGGAACAGCATCCTCCAGTGGGAAAGGAGTTTGGAGAGAGAAGGAACTGAGAGAAAAAGCCCATGTGTCTGTTACCCCAAGAGCAATTGTGTGAGCAGAGTTTGGGGAGTGTGAGGGCCTGGAGGGCCTTGGTAAACTTTTTGTATTTATCCTAGAAATTGTGAGAATATTTCACGGGATTCAAGCAAAGATGTGACATCATCAGATGGGTGTCGTGAGCACGCTGGCTGACATGTGAAGGGCTGCAGGAATGAATATGGACAAACTGGTAAAGGACGACCTACGTCAGCACCAAAAGTGAAGCCCTGGGAATTTGGATGGGGGTGAAGGCAGCAGGGACTGACAGTAGCAAACATTCTGAGATACAGATTAAACTGGAAACTGAAAAGACCTAGTGATTTTAATTTAATTTTCTTAACACAGAGCCTCTGGAAAATACCCCGCATCTGCCTGGGCATCTCTTTGGCAACATAACCTCCCATTTTGACAGGCTGGGCAGCATGGTTGGAGTTTGCCTACATTCAAATCTCAAATCTCAACTCTGCCACTTTCCAGCTGTGTGAACTTGTGTGTGACGTTGGGCAAGTTTTTTTTTTAACCTTCCTTATGCCTCAGTTTCCTCATCTGTAAAATGGAGAGGCTCTTGATACCTATCTCACCCATCAGGATTCACAGAGATAATATCCATTCAGTGCTTCACATGCGCCCTTGGGAAGTACCCAAGAATATTAGCCACTACTCTTAATAAAAAGACGTAGCCTCATTTTTTTAAACACCCCCCATTGTTGACAATTAGATGCTTCCATTTTGTTTTAATTAACAGTAGTTTTATGCTGAAATGTTTCCGCTCCCTGCCTCTGCGGAATAGCTTCTATCCTTCTTTTGAATAAATTTTAAGAAGCAGAAATACAGTTTTTAAATGAATAGAAAAATTTTATGGCCCTTGATGTCTACTTTTTAACTACTGTTCCACAGCTCCCTGAATATCTTCAAGACGGTCCTGGAAAGCTGTGGGTAAAACATCTTCACATCCAGCTGGGAACTCCTGTAACTGGGCGGGATGTGCTCCCTGCATAAAGCAACCCCATGGCAAACTCCATCATGAAATGAAGAGGTGGACACCAGAGACTTCCTGAGGTCTTTCTGGGGTGTCACTCTGTGAGGGGCACAGAAATATATGTCTTGTTCTCCTAAGTCAAGCTTTCAGTATACATGTATATATGCGCGCATGCACAGACAGACAGACAAACACACACACATACACACACACATCAAGTAACAATTTGTGGTGCAGAGAAAGACTGCCTTGGGATTTAAAGAAAGAGGGTTTGTTGGGACATCTAGAGAATTAGCTCCTGCTTACTTAGGCTTTTCAAATAAAAAACCTTAAACTGGGTGCAAGCTCTTTGCTGGTGGGTGGCTTCACTGGGCCTCTCCAGGCCCTCCCAACTCTCTGAGTACACGGTCAGCAACCCTTCCCTGCAACAGTCATGCCCGCCTGCTCCCATCAGTGACCTGGGGACACAAATGTTTTTGGGCCATTTAAACATGCAAAAACCATTCTGAGCTAGTGGGCCAAACAAAACTGTGTGATGGGCTGATTAGGCCCATGGGCCACAGTTCGCCAAACTCTGATTAATCTAAACTCTTCATGTTTCAATCAAGAAATCTGGAACCCTGGGCCTCCCTGGTGGCGCAACGGGTTAAGTCTCAGCACTATGAAGCTGTCCGCAGCCACTGCAGCACGAGTTCAATCCCCAGCCAGGGAGCTTCCCACATGGCGCGGCAGATCTCTCCTGTCTCGCATGCTGCTCCCCTCAGCAGTGTGCTTCAGTCGATCCACCTGTTCTGCTCCCCACTCTCTCTGGTGAATCCTCTCACCACCCCCACACTTCTGGACTATACCCCAGTAATTGTATGTATAAATAAGTAAATCTTAAAAAAAATTAAAAAAAAGAAACTGGATCCCTGAGTGAGAGGGAGCGACCACCTCCAGGACACACAGCCATGTTCGTGGAAGACCTAGAATGAGGACCTGGTCTCCTGGCCCCCAGACCCCATCTCTGTCCTCTGCCCTGAATGGCAGGAACACGGAAGCTGCCCAGTGTGTTGCTGGTTCCACCTTCTTGTTTTAAAGAGGAGGACTCTGGAAATAACCTGAGTGCCCAACCACAGAGGAGTGGGTAAAGATGTGTCAGATTTACACAACGGAACACTACTCAGTCATAAAAAGGGATTAAATCTTGGCATTTATGACATGGATGGAACTGGAAGAGGTTCTGCTAAGAGAAATAAGTCAGACTGATTTCACTCAAATGTGAAATAAAAACAAAACAAAACAAAGGAACAAACACACACAACACCTTTAAATCTGACTGTAGAACTGTAATCACCAAAAGGGGGGAGCAAAGGAGAGAGAGTGCCCCCTGGACTGTGTGGAGGATCATGGGTGTTTTGTGCTGGACACGATATGATAACACACATTTTTAGAGGTGTGAGCTTCTACCCCTAAAAATAGACAGTGTTCAAAATCAATGTGACTCAGGAAACATAATTTAAAAATAAATGAATCAATAAAGATGAGGACTCTTAATCAGTCACTTCAAGACCCTGTTTCCGAGTCAGGCACACAAGGCCTTACCTTTATCTCCATCCTGTTCATTGGAGATTTTCTTCAGGTCGATGAAGTGGGTCGCCAGGGTTATATCGTTCATGCTGCCTTCGTCCAGCACCTGGATTTTCACCCTCCGGCACAAGGGAGGGAACATCTCTTTGAAGATGACCTGCTCGTGCCACACAGGATCAGCACAGTTCTTCTGCACCGTGGTTTGCCCCTAAAAACAGAGCCAGGAGGGTGTGAGCTGTTGAAGACAATGACAGGATGGACTAAAGAAAACTCTCTGAATCAACTGGAAATACGTAAAGTGAGTTCCAAGAAAAGATGAATGTGCTTCTACCTGACACCCATGAAAATGCGCTTCACCCAGCAGCACCTTACTGCTAACACCCTACTCTGCAGCAGACACCCTGCCAGGCACCTGGGACAAAGGGAAGTCGTGGGCCTCACCCCCAGAATGGTCTCATCATCACCCTGAGGTTGGGTTGAAAACAGCCCCCCAGTTCTAAGAACAGGAGCTGTTCTATGTGTCTCTAGGAGGGGAGTGGGGAAAGTTAACCCTGAGTTCAGGTTTTATAAAAGTTGAATCTTGTGCAAGTCACTTTCTCTGTGTCCTTGTCATAAAACAGAGGTGATGTCCTAGATGTCAGGGTGGTCCAAGCCCAAACACTGCCGTGTTCACCCTGCCACAGAGAGGAGTCGGCAGAGACGTGTGTCGGCTGAAGCTTCCATTAAGCGCTGACTGTGATACCCTGTTACTGGCCCAGGTGCCGCCAGTGGCTTTTGGGCAGGAGATCAAGATGCTCCAGAGAACCAAGGACAAGGCATGCGGAGGCGGCGAGGCAGGCTGGGGGAAGGCAGTCATTCTGCAGGGCCTGGGAGCAGGGTGGCAGCTCAGAGAAGTAGCCAGAGTGAGGGACGTAGCCTTTGTGCCTGGGTCCCAACCTCTGACCCACTCACGGCCCCCCTCCATGACCGCCAGTGAGCTCTGGGGCTTCCCACCTCCCCCACCTCACTGCCCCCATGCCTCTCTGGGACAAGATTTCTCTTTTAAGGTACTTCTCATGATTTCAATTTAGTATAATTTGCAATGGAGACGACCAGGGTTCCGGGCCAGAGCCGCCAGGGTTGGTGCCCCCGGCCCCTCACCGTGTGCCCCGCGAAGGACACCTTCACGAAGGGATCCACCAGGTCCTTACTGTCCCCCACAAACGCTTTGGTGACGTTGGCCATGAGGCTGGAGTTCATTTTGGGCAACCCTTCTGCTTTGTAGAGTCTGACGAAGAATCTGGCCCAGGGTCTCTCTGAGGGAAACCCCTGAGGGATCAAGAGGTTCCTTTGAGGGGGAGAAAAATAAAAAATATATAAAAACTCTCACTTGAAAGAATAGAGAGAACTGGTAGGAGCAGTTTAGAATCAGATGAGAAGAATCTGAAGAGATTAGGATTCAACGCGAACATGGGTTTTCTTCCTCGTGTAAATGAAAGCGAAGGGTGTGAATAGAATGAGCGCAAACTCATTCAGGCCCCGAGATGACAGAATAAATACTGTATCTGCTCTACACCTTAAGAAAGAGCATTTATGTCTTCCCACTTCACAAACCAGTGGTTGAAATTATAATTCCTCCAAAGAAAATCAGCTCCGTTCAGAGGAAGCAGCTAGTCCCAGGAAGTTTGCTCAATTATGGCTTGCTACAGGAAGACAGGCTGTCCTCGGCCTAGGCCTGCCTTTGAAAGACACAGGTTGGTGCCTCTGATCAAGAGAACCCCAGGGACACGGCTGTTCTCGAGCACCCACAAGAAAAGGGAGGAGAAAGAGACACTGAGATCGGAACACATCACTTCTCTCGAGCAGCCCTGGTGGACCCCTCTCACTTTTCTATTGGCTCCTCAGCATCGGAGATTTTCTGACTGGCCTTTAAGATGTCGCCTTTCCCAGTCACGCTGATGTCACACTTCAGGTACCCCTTGGTGCCAGTCCTGATGTCATCAGGGTCCGTGAGCAGTGCCCATTTGTCACAGAACTGATGACCTGCAAAAGCATCTCGATGGCCCAGCTGTCCCGCACAGCTGCCCCCAGCAGCTCCGCCGCTCACTCCCTCACCCAAGCTCCCACGCTCCACTCCGGGTCGGGGGACTAGCTCATGGAGGCTATGCCCAAGTCCACCTGCCTTTCTCTCCTCCTTTGGCTCCCCCCACCCACTTCTCCATCTTTTTCTCCAACCTGACACGGGTATGTGGGAAACCTTCCACCTAGTGGAGATTACCTAGACGGTTCTAGCTTTGACTACATGGCGGGACATTCATGGAGCATACAAGTCACACGCTTTCAGAGGCCATAATTGTGGCCCATGGATCCTTTTGTTTGGCCTCCGCTGAGTCCCAGTTTCAAAATCTCTTACATAATCTAAACTTCTGGGTTATCTTTCAAAAAAAAAAAAGTTAGATCTGGCCACACAGAGTTCACATTTCCACGTGACAGCAGGTGGGAAGGCACCGAGCGGCTCCTTCCATACGGCTTCCAAGCCAGTTCCCCACAGCTTCCATCAGCCCTTTAGTGGCTCAAACCCAGCCCACCGCACTGGGTTACTTCACTGCCCAACGCACACCCCCAACGCCCCGGTGTGTGAGAGGGACTCGCCTTTCAAGACAAGGGCCCTTTCACGAGAAGATCGATGTTTACTGCGGGCCCTATTACTTACTAGCTCTTGACCTTGGACAAATTATTTAGCTTCTCTGTGTTTCACTTTCCTTGCAATCAGGGATGATAATACTTATTGTAGCAAAACCAGCATGGGAATAATTACTGTAACAAAGCCATAAATGGCATGCCAGGTCATTATTCCGTGCTGGATTCTGCACTAAGCACTTTGTGACATTTATTAACTTGTCCAACAACCCAATAGAGACACCATTTTATCTTTCTTTTTACAGATGCAGAAACTAAGACATAGAGATGTCAAGCTCTTTGCCCAAGGTTGCCGAGCTAGGAAAGAGCAGAGTGGCTTTGGAAGTCAGATAGTCCGGGTCAGGAGTCCATATCCTTAACTCTGTACTCTACTGCTTTCCTGCTTTTATCGCACAGCATAAATTAGACAGAACTTGTGAGATAAAAAAAAAAAAACTGCTCATAAGTATGGATGTACAAGATAATTGTATTATTAGATTGTAAGTTTGAGAAAAAGAGCCATTTCTTGCTCAACTTAATAACCAGCACTCGCGCCTCCCTGGTGGCACAGCGGTTGAGTGCTGCGCTGTGGAGCTGTCGGGAGCGCGTGATGTGAGTTCGACGCCCAGCCGGGGAGAATCCCACATGGTGCGGCAGACCTCTGCTGCCTCACCCGCTGCTCCCCTCAGCAGTGTATTTCTGATCTGCCTGTTCTGCTCCCCACTCTGTCTCTGGTGAACCC
>PVIJ01017926.1:0-27965 GCA_004024925.1 Scalopus aquaticus | reverse complement strand
ACCACTCTAAAGAAAAAAACTTCCTGTGGCTGAAGTGTGAATGGATTATAGGGAGTTAAAAAAGGAGGCCAGACAACGAGTAAGGAAGCTGTTGGAATCTTGATCATAAAGAGAAGGGTGGCCTGAACTAAGGCAATGCCAGGGGACTGACTTTTAAGATTATTTTGGGTTTATACTGGAAAATTGATAGGGTGTTCATTACAAAATAGTGGTTTAGTTTCTTGGTGGTGCCTTAATACTGAGATGGGGTTGACGGGACAAAAAAGGGGGGAGAGGACTGGCAATCAGCAGTTATATTCATGTCTGTATGACATACACAATGTATTCCATATCATTTGACCTTGAATCTAGAGAGAATTCGGAGGAATATTTACAACCAGAAAGAATTCTGGATTTATCTATATAGAGGTGGAATTTGAAGTCATCATACTGATGAGAAAGAAGAGAGGTAGCCTCAGGCTTGTGAACATCAAGGTTTAGAATGAGGCCTGGGTGGAAGGAGATCCAGGAAAGGGAATGAGAGGGGAAAAGGAAAACCAGGAGTGTGGCACTGAGTTATGGGCACAATGCCAAAGACCAGAACAATACCAGTACTTTTATTATTAAGGTTGTAGACCAATGCTTGCATGTAACAACAAAATAACCTCTCTTTGCATAGCACTTAACAGTGTTTAGACCATCATGTATTCATTAACTAAGTCTTTAGAGAGATGACAAGTTAAGCCCCCTTCAGAGTAAAGTAGTCTAGGAAAAAGATGCAATTCAGAGAGGATTGGGTTTTGTTTTAGCTTACAAATTTCATTTCCGTTTAGGCAATTAAATTAGCTTCTTCGAGATTCAATCTCCTCATCGGTAAATTAAGACAACTGTTCCATTTCCTGCAGTGTGGGAGTGTGGCTCATGTGGGAGGTCTGTGTGTGAAAATTCACTGTGACAATATTGAGTCATTGTTTCTAAAATAGTATCTTGGTGGGGCCTCCCTGGTGGCGCAGCGCTTGAGCGCTGCGCTGTGGAGCTGTCGGCAGCGGTGACGCGAGTTCGACGCCCGGCCGGGGAGATCCCCACATGGCGCGGCAGACCTCTCCTGCCTCGCCTGCTCTCGCCTCAACAGTGTGTTTCTGATCTGCCTGTTCTGCTCCCCGCTCTGTCTCTGGTGAACCCTCTCGCCGCCCCACTCCTCTGGCTGTACCCCAGCTTGTGTGTATAAATAAATAGATTAAAAAAAAATAGTATCTTGGTGAGGAAGGCTGATGCCTTCACACCTGGGTAGGCACCACTCGAGCTATTAAAAGGTAAAGGTTGGCAACTGACAGTCACTAGTTGACTCTTAAAAGAGTAAATTAAAGAACACATCATTGGGTTTAAAGATGTGGCCTATCAATGAATCTCAATCCAGTGGTGACTCAATTTGTTATGATGAATCCAAGTTCCTGTTTTCCAGGATCCTTGGTGTCAGTTTGAGGTCTGAATTCACTTCTCTAGTGAGTGTGAGGTGTGCGTAGGATGTTCTGAGGTCACCTCAGATCAGGTTTTCTCCTACACTAAGTCTTCTGTTCTGTCAGTGAATACTGGCATCAGGGGCCAAGAGGCAGCCTGTGAAATACAAGGTGTCCCCAGTTCTGTTCTTGAGACTGGTCTGACAGACCTAAGGAGGAGCTGGGACTTGTCCACAAGCTCCTTGGTGGACTGTGAGGCAGGCATCACACAAGCCACAGGGTATGATTACAAGCTAAAGGAAGTGAAGAGGGGAAGCTCAATCTCCACAGAATCTTTGAACAAGAGCAAATATATGAAGGTTTCACAGTAGGGTCCATAGGAGGGTCTGTGTTACTTCTAATTAATTAGCAGGCCCCCACCCCACCTCCCAGGCCAGGGAGATTCTTGCCTCATCTGTGGACCCATTGGGCTGCTACCAAACTGATGCAGCTGTTGATTCAAACAAGCAGAGTACTATCACCTCCCGCTCTAAAGGTGAATCAGTTTCCCATGCCTACCAGCACAGTACCGTAAAGGTGTTCTTCTCCCCGTTGTTGACGACAGCCCTTGCAACAGGCGTGGATGTCCTTCAGCCTACTGATATTCCCCTACGGACCATGCAGTTCTGGAAGGAAGGGACCCAAAAGTTACGATCTTGAGACTAAATCCAGATGCCTTGAGACTATGAGAAAAATAATGAGGGTGAGAACCGTTAGGCATTCTCCCTCTTTGGGCCTTTGAATCCAGGTTGTATGTAACTATCCTGCTCTCTGAGTTTTATTCTAAGGCCACTGTTTGTTTCTATGATCTGCACAACACCTGAAGTGGTGGAAAAGCAACATTTTTCTAAGAGGTATAAAAACAGCGACTAACTTCACAGTTGTGAGTATACAACTCGGAGAGCTTAACTGGCCAGTTTCACCTGGCCAAGCATTTGCTATTAGGCTTGTCACTTGAATAATCAAATGCTTCAACAGACAAAACTTTCTCCAAATACCACAAAGTAACGTTGGTGAACTGACTTTTTATTTGGGTCTAAACTTAGACTCCAGAGGAAACATGCAATCACTCATTCATGACAGAAAAAAACTTTCACACCTTTTCAAAAGAAAATGATTTAATTCCAAATTGGGTGTTTTTGGGGTTATTAATCTTTATAAAAATGAAGACTGCTACTACTGTACTAGGCTTTGGGGTATTTATACAGACTGTACAAATGAGGCAACTGGATATTTGTGTAGGATCCCTTTGTAAATGAAGATCAAAGTCAAAAAGAAAAAAACAAATTCACTTTATTTTAAAGACAATGATTGGCATACAGAAGGTATGCACTAGCATAAAATAAACTTTCATGAAAAGCATTAAAATCCATTATAAATTAATTTATTAAATAGGCATTTGGTATATGTGATGGTTTTATTAGATATTACTCTTATTTATTGCCATCCCCCTCCCCCAAAGTCAAAACAAATCAGAAAATCGCATTACTCCAATTTACACTAAATAATTTATTTCCCCAAATGTGTATGTGTTCTGAGATGTGACACATGATACAGTTCAATTGGTCATTCTCTATCAATCATAATATGACAGGACACAAGAGGCTAAAAATGGCTCATCATAATTTATTTTATGTTAAAATGTACAGCTTTTTTTTTTGTTTTTGTTTTTGAAGTGACTGACTAAAAAGAGAACAGATAAATACAAGAGTGTCGCTGGCTCCTATTTTATACAAGGGTTACGCCTCTCCTGCTTGGCCCTTACAGTCACCCTGTACAGGTACAAAGGCTACAAAAAAGGAAGCAATATAAACAGACACAAATAACTTTTTTGCTTTTTACATGCGATTTGTAAGCTTAGTTTGAGCTATTCACAAGCTACTTCTCTATTTTTCCTTAAAAAATAACTCCGATATTTTATAAAGATAGAAAAATCTACAGATGGAATGAAAATGTAAAGTTAGAGGCATTTCCATAAAATAGCAACTTTACACCAAATTCACTATTTTTTTTAAATCCTGCCAAGTATTTGGACATATATGAAATGTTTCAAAACCTGACAGATAAACACTGAGATATGCTTCATTCAATAAACAGAAGTCTGCATTTATAAAACAGAAAGCTGCCTTTTTTCCCCAAAGAAATCTGTCACCAAAATGGAAAAGGGTCTCAACTTTACACCAAACATTTAGCAATAAAACCCTTTTGACTAACCAAATGGGAATAGCTTTTATAGCTCTTTACAGTTTTATAATTAACAAAAATATAGTTTTTTTTAAACCCTCAAATTAGGGCACCCTAATCAAGGCAAAAAACTTAAGAAATGGCTTACTGTTAGCACAACACTTGTACAGTACTACAAAATGCACTGTCACTAACAAAGACATTAGCGGCATGCTGAAGTGTCACCTTAAAAAAATATACAATAACTGAAATGCTAAAGGCATTTACATGGAGTGGACAGGGAAAAAAAAAGCTCTAAGTTCAGTATTAAAACAGATAATTTGAGGGTGGGGTGGGGTTTGATATCCACATTGTTTAAAGGAAGCAGGCACAACAAGTGGCTGCCTCTGAATTGTAGTCCAAAGAGAGGCCTTTCTCTGCAGAGAATTTCATATAAAAGTAACAGAAACAAAGGTACCAAAAAATAAAAAGGAAAAAAAGAAAAACAACTTGTATAAGGCTTTCTGCTGCATACAGCTTTTTTTTTTTTTAAATAAATGGTGCCAACAAATGTTTTTGCATTCACACCAATTGCTGGTTTTGAAATCGTACTCTTCGAAGGTTATTTGTGCAGATCAATCCAATAGTGATGCCCAGGGGTTTTGTGACTGTCCGTAGTGCCTACCTTCTCATGTAGGACCCATTGAGAGATTGTTTGGACATGCCTGTGTTCATGTAGCCATGATGTCCAGGGGCTGTGTACATCATGTTACCATGGGGCGGGGTCTGCATTGGCTGCTGGGCATATGGCTGGGTTCCCATCATGCCCATCTGCATCTGCATAGGGTATTGGGGCGTTTGATTCATGTAGCCATGGTTGCTGTGGTAGCCGCTATTCATCATTGGCTGGGACATGCTGTACCCATTCATGGCATTGAGAGTGTTCATGTTCATGTTCACAGAGTTGACATTGTAAGCTGGGGCTGGCATCAGGTTCACACTCATGTTCATGCCTCTTTGCATCGTTAAAGTCCGTGCAGGACCCTGCATGGCTACAGTCTGGGAGCGCCCATAGATTTGCGACTGATGGGTGGCAGCGGCTGGTGACAGAGATGCCGATTTGGTTCTCATGGAGACGTGGCCTTTGCTGGCAATCTGGGTTTGCAGTCTTTGGCTGTGGGAGATGCCAATATTTGATGCAGCCATGTTCCGCTGCAAAAGGGGCGGTGGCAGATTCATTGGAGGAGGAGTCAGGTTGGGGGGTGGGGTCATGGTAGCTTGTGCTTGGGGTCCCCCAGGGACAGAGTGTGGAGACTGAGAAAGCTGAACAAGCCCTGTGTTACTTAATGGTGTGGACAAAGAGGCACTGTTTGCATAGGAAGTTACAGCAGCGGAATGGCTGTAAGGCAATGAATGATCAATAAGTGTATTCGTTAACTGCTGTAGTTTGGCAAGGCTGAATGTGGCTGATGGCTGTGGATAATGCCCAGCCCCAAAATCACTTTGACCCATTCGTTCATACAGGCCAAGGTTAGCATTGCCGGTCTCGGGAATCTCAGCCAACTGCATTGGTGGGGTGAAGTTAGCAGCCATGCTACACTGAGCCAGCTGCTGGCTGCTGCTTGGAGGCCTCTCCACCACACAGCCTTGAGGAGACTTGACACTGCAGGTTGGGGGAGAACTGATGCTGGTTTGCTGCAGCATGCTGCAGCTCCCGCTGATGTTGGACATCTGCTGGGTGACAGCACAGCTGCTCTGTGTAAGATTGCTAGAGGTGAGGTTGCTATAGGAGCAGCTGTTCTGCGAAGAGCTGTTTCCACAAATGCTGCCACCCATAGTAGAATCATAGCTGCTTGGGTTTTCGTAGTTCTCAGTAGTGCTCTCAATACTGCCGAGGTCACTAAATCCACTGTCTACAACTTGCTGTGAGTGATCTGAAACTGACGGGACATCCATCATTGGACTGGTTTCCATATTCTGCAAAGATGGCACTGAGATGGCACTTTGATCTGGGCTGATTTGGGCATAGCTGTTTTCCAAGGTAGGGACACTTGGGCTACTGACAGAACGTACTGACTGGCCAGGATGGGAATGGACAGATGAAACTGGGCTACTGTGGTCTGACTGCTGGCAATCATCCAGAGTGGGGGCAATTTGTGGGCTTTGGTCTGCATGGGTGTAGTTCTGTAGGCTTCTACAGGCCTCTTGGGTCTCAGCACAATCCTGAAAGGTGTCATCCTGTTCACTGTTCTCCTGGGTCAAAGACTGAACTGCCTGGACTGTCTCAGAGTCGATTTCCATGGTTGCTGTGTTTCTCTCTTTGAACTCAGTATCTACTTGCTCACTGTTCTTTTGGTCCTGCTTCTGTGCCTGTTCATCTGGGGATTCCTCATCAGATTCGGGTGCAGTTTCAGTGTCTCTAGCAAGCTCCTTGGGTTCACTGTTACATGAAGCTGCAACGCCAACACTACAGTCCATTAAGACCTCTGGGTTTGAACGACCTGGCTGGACACTAAGGTCTAAAAAAGCCTCCTGGCTTTCAAGTACTTCCTTGAAGACTTCTCTTGGGCGTTCTTCCTTCTCCACTTCGGAAGACTCCATGTGACTGTCATCTTCATCATCTGCGTCATGACCCTCATTGTGAGATGGTTCTTCGTCTTCTTCCTCCTCCTCTTCATGATCATCCAAATGCACAGGATCTTCTTTGCCCATGCAGGTTTCTGGTTCCTCTTTTTCCTGATGTTTAGCACCACCTGGATCTTTTTCTACATTTCCTTCTTCTTCCTCCTCTTCCTCTTCTTCATCTTCCTCTTCTTCTTCCTCCTCCTCCTCCTCCTCCTCTTCCTCCTCCTCTGGTTTGATTAGATCATCTTCTGGTTTTCCCCCCAGGGACTTATTTGGACTTACAGGTGCACATGCTTCTTCCTGCCTGTTTTCATCCCGAGGCAGCAGGGGTTCCACGGCTTCCTTGACCTCCTCCTCAATCCTGGTGGGAGCGGGGCTGGTTTTGTCTTCCAGCGTCTCTTTCTGTTCTTCCACTGTTGCCTGCTCATCAGGTTCCATGGGTGTTTCTGGCGGGGTATACAGGTTTAGTTTAAATCCAGTCTTCCTCTCTTTGTTTGGCCTCCACTTAGATAGACCACGCTTTGTTCCTTTTGGCCATACTTGTTTGCACTTTAGAAGCTCAGGATTGTCTCTACTGCCTTTTTTCAAGTTATCTGCATCATCATCCATATTGTCTTAGAAGGGAGACAGAGAAAAGGGGAGGAAGAAAAACAATGTCTTAGAAAGCATAACCATGAACAATTTGAATTCACTGTTCTAAATTAATTAGCAAACATTGCTTTCAATTTAGCATTTTAAGAGCTGATGGCAAAGACATAATCAAGACTAATGTACAACTATATTGTGGTATAAAACAAGAAAATAACACAGTCCTGGGAAAATAATATATGCGCCCCCCTCTCTCTCAATAGAAAGTTACGCCTTTTATAGGAAGCACATGGATAATAAAGAGTTCAACAAGTAAGATATTCTCTGATGCAAAAGCCTGGAAATGAATAAGGTAAAAAAAAAAAAATCAAATCGAACATTTACAAATTAGGAAATACGGGGGGAGGGGTTAATGCTAGATCATATCTGGAACACTTTTATTTAGAAATGAGTACAAGTCTAAGTTGGATATCTATTCTGAGATAGTGAACTTCTGTTTGTGGACATATACTAGATTTAAATGATTGCAGGTGATATTATTTACTTTGATTGAAATGCTCTCTCTGGCATAAAAATAAACGACATACAAATGAATAAATAATTAAATATCCCAAACACAAAGGCAACTTTAATCTACTACAGAATCATCATTTTTGAATGTCAAAAACTATAATAATTTATCATGAAATTACTTCAACATTTAAAATACAGAAATTCTCCATAAAATACATTGAAGAAAACCTGGGTAACTGCTCTTAGACATCAGTCTTAGAGACTTGTTTGGGGGACTCCAACTGCAAGGTAAACAAAAGGAAATATAAACAAATGGGACTATATAAACTAAAAAGCTTCTGTACAGTGGAAGGAACTTGTACCAAGCTGAGAAGACATCTTGCTGAATGGAAGAAACTTGCACATCATACATCTGAAAAGGGTTAATAGCCAATATATACAAAGAACTCATGAAACTCAACAATAAAACAAACAACCCAACTAAAAAACGGGCAGAGAATCTGAATAGACATTTCTCCAAAGAAGACAAACAAATGGCCATTAGGCACATGAAAAAAAAAATGTTCACCATAATTTATTATTAAGGAAACGCTTATCAAAAAATAGTGAGATATCACCTCACACCTGTGAGAATGGCTATTACCCAAAAGAGAAGAAACAAGTGGAGAGGATGTGGAGAAGGAAACCCTATATACTGTTGGTAGGAATGTAAACTGATGCAGTCATTATGAAAAGCAACTGGAGATTCCTCAAAAAATAAAAAATAGAAATTCTATACAACCCAGTTATCCCATTTGGGGGATTTACCTGTAAAATACAAAAATACTAATTCGAAGAGATTTATGCAGCCCTCCACCCTGGGTGTACTGCAGCATAATTTACAATAGCTAAGAGCTGTAAACAACCTAAATGCCCACTGGATTATGAATGTATAAAGAAAATATGGTATTTATACACAACAGAGTATTATTCAACTATACATCTATACACACACACACACACCTATATCTAAATAAATAAATAAATAAATAAATAAGGCTGCGTTTTGCAACAACACACATGGACCTAGAAGGAATCATACTTAGTAAAATAAACCATACAAAGAAAGACAAATACCGTATGATTTCACTTATATGTGATATATACAGAAAACAGATGAACTAAAAGCAAAATTGAACTTTGGACTATAAGAACAATTAGTGGTTACCAAAAGGTAAGGGGAAGAAGAGTGGGTAAATGGGGACAAATGGACAATTTTATGGTGAAAATAGTACTGAAATTTTAGTGGTTAAGTTAGGTAGTATATACACATGTTGACTTTCAATGATACACAGTGAAACTTACATAATGCAATGTTATTCAATAAAAATAAAGGAATATAGGCCTTCTTTTAATCACTAATTATGTCTATGTTGCATTTTAGATCATTTACTACTCAAATGTAGGTTTGAATATTAAATAAGAAACAAACCATAACTGTTAAGTTTATTTTAGTTCAACCAATCTTATTTTTACTATACCTGTGTGTATGAATAGATTTAAATGGAGGGAAGGGAAAGGGCACAAAATGGAATAGAAAAGAACACAAGGGACCATGGAGATGGATCACGGGTGAATTGGTGGTGGGCTACCCTAGGGGAATACAAAATGTAAAAGACATAAATAACAATAAAAATATATATTAAAAAAAAATAAATAAATAAATATACACAAATAAGTAAACATGTGTGAATGAATACAAATGAAAAACTTAGGTCTTTTTAAGATCTTTAGAAAATTAAAGACTCCAATGAACTTTTGGAGCAGTCAATTTAAAAGAGAAGCCTTACAAACACTATTTTGGAGAACAAAAATATGATCTAACATTGATGGGGAACAGAGATCCTTTTTGCCAAATGGAGCTATTTTCTAATCCAATCAGTGCGGGTCAGGGTAAGCTCTTGCTTAGTTCATTATGTAATAAACAGATTAAACATAAACTACAAGTGTTATACTTACATTGGCCAGCTGAAAAGAAAGCATATGTGATGCAGACTGAATTCTTCAGAAGTGCAAAGTATAATACCCAGTTAACAGTCAAATCAAGATGTTCAAATGGTTTTTCTCTATTCACACAAATAATAGACATACAGATGCCCCTGGATTCTACATTCTTATTCTACACACTGTGGGACCTACCAGCTTTTGTAGAAGTATCTCTAAGAAGATGAGTTTTCTAATAATTATTTTCTTAAGAAAGAAGATCCTAAAAGGAATCGGGTATATTATGGTCACTTAAGAGTTTTTAAAGGCAAATGGCACAAAGTGGAGAATGAAAGCAGTGATGGATTCCCTCAGAGGCTTCTGAAAAGACTGCCAAGAAGGCTCAATTTTCACACACATAAAGAACGATCTCTTGCTGTAGTTTGTTAGTATTGTTTAAAAAAAATTAAGAACAAGGTTGAGCTTCTCTCTACCCAGGTTAAAATGTCATTCCCTCAGCAGTATATTATATACAGCAAGAACATCCCTGTTAATTAAGACAGTCAAGAAGGTGCTTGCTCAATTTTCAAACTGTGGCTTTTCCAAAGTAAGAGTGATAACCTCTCATTCTCAGGGAAATGAGTAGGCCTGTTCCCTAGGTTGGAATAAAGGTTTTGAATAGTTATTTCATCAATAGAGAGTCTGTCCCATAAATCTGTAGGCATCAGAAGCACAAGTTCCCAAGCCAAGAAGCAAGGGAAGGCTGCTTTTAAGGCATCAAAAATGATTCACTGGTATATTTTTCAGAGTGCAGTGGGATGTCCCTGCCAAAAGCAAACTGAAAAATAGTAATTTTAAAAGGAAAAACATTACATTATTCTATATTATCAAAATTAATACCGATGGTGTGGGTAAATTTAAGTGATTCTTGGTAAATAGTATGCCCCACTATATCACTGATGTACCATTAATTTAGTAATATTTGGTTTTTTGAGGAAGAAAGAAATTATTGCATTGATAATAATATATGTGTTAATTTCAGAAATGCCAAATGTGAAAAAAGTATTTATCAGGATCAAGGAAATGCAATGATTTTTATGGACAGACTTTTAAATTTTAGAGAATAAGTCAATCTCTGCAAAGGGAGATGAACTCCACAAGAGGAATATTCTGATATTCTGGCAAGTCAGAAGTTGTTTAACATAAAATCCAATTCCAGGAAGAAGGGATAGAACCGTTTATGAATGAGAAAGGATAGTAGGCAGATAAAACCTCAAAGATACCTTTGGACATAATAATAGCTGCTTGCTTTTGAGAACTAAGCACTAAAATATAAATATCTAATAAGGGTAAGAATTTTATAATTCCTCCACTCACCTCTACAAGAGTCCGAATTCTTAAAGCAATGATTGTCTTTTCCTTCTTCGTCCTCTGTTTGCCTTTTCTTCCCAGGCTGATGTTGAAATGCTTTTCTCAGGATTGGCTTCCCGCCATCTTCTTCCACTTCAATCTCACAGGTAGGCTCCAGCTGTGGCATTGGCCTCTCTTCATCTGAGTTGTCAAAGGGCTCATTCAGTACTTCTGTAGTCTCAGAAATGGTCTCAGTTGTCACACTGCTATTGATTCTCCTGCGTTTACGACCCCTTTTCTTCTTTAGTACAAAAGGCCTCTGAAATTAATTCCAAACATAATAATATATAAGAGCTCATGAGAAATTAAATGGTTGAACCAATAAGCAGCAAATATGTACTGAACGATGTCTGAGAATCTTACACGTAAAGACTTCTGTAACGCCTTTGTACCTAACCTTCCATTTGATGTTTAACATCTCTCTCGGGCTCCAACTACACAGGCATTTTCCAAATAAAACAGTTGTTTACACAAGCAGATGCTTTGAGAGGGAATATCTTAGCAGCTTAACTGCAGATTTTAAAAACTAGGTTTTGCTTTTCTAGCATATATTTTTTTCCCAAATGGTACTTGCTAACTTTAACAGTCTGTGCATTATATATATATTAAGTCTATGGACACCAATGTTTCTATAATTTAATAACTATAATGAGTCGGGGGGCACTCATTTAAATATCTGACAAGTATTCAAGGAGCATCTACTATATGCAAAGCACTGTGGAAAATTTGATGGTGTACAGGATTATCTGACTTGTTCCCCATTTTATAAGACTTCAGGAACTATGAAAAGTAGAAAAGGAAAAGGTATTTGAAGGATTACTCTGCTTTTTGAAATGTAAACAGAGTCAGGTATTGGTGGCTGCAAGGAGGTGAGCAACTGATATTCTGCAATACATTTTAATACAGACAGCGTCTGAAAACTTAAAACATTTTTCCCAAGTAAAAAGTACTTAATGAAACAAAATTCAATTCAGGAATAATAGGTAGATTGGCTAAAATGCACTCTGTCAACAACACGCCCCCAAACTGGAAAATACACTACAAAGAAGGGTTCAGTGTGCTTGGTTAAAACTCTAACTGCAGGTAAATTGTCCAAGAATTATTGTCTTACATTTTATACTCTCTGAATGTATACTAAGCTATAATTTAATATTTGTGGTTCTTTTTTTTTTTAAAGATTTATTTTTTATTTATACATACAAGCTGGGGTACAGGCCAGAGGCGTGGGGCGGCGAGAGGGTTCACCAGAGACAGAGTGGGGAGTAGAACAGGCAGATCAGAAATACACTGCTGAGGTGGGCAGCGGGCGAGGCAGGAGAGGTCTGCCCCACCATGTGGGATTCTCCCCGGCCGGGCGTTCGAACTCGCATCGCGCGCTGCCGACAGTTCCACAGCGCAGCGCTCAACCGCTGCGCCACCAGAGAGGCCCATATTTGTGGTTCTTAATACTTTATCGGCCCTCCCAAATCCACTTGAATTTTCCCAAACATAAGTACAGCAAATATAAAAAAAACTGGTTTTCTTTAGGTTGAGTCCGTTTATATATGATGGTGGACCGTAGCATGCCTTGATGAATCTGTTTTTTGATGTTTTTAAAAACAAACTTCTTTCATCATATACATAATCCTTGAATAAATTTTCCTTACAAGAAATCAGAGCATTATTTATAAGTCTAAAGTCCACTTTATACTCTTCTTTCTAGCCCTCTTCTTAGCTGCCCTTCTACTAATAGATTATCAGGCTTAGGAGAAAGTACATGGAGCTGGGAATTTGAATAGCAGGTTCTTTGAACAGCAGGTATGTGTCTACCACATAGGCTGGCCTGGGGGCAGAGCCTTAACTTGTACTATCTTGATTAGTCTGGGCTGTGCTAACAATACATGGTGTCTGTCTACACCACAACCAGATACTAAAGACAAAAATATCAGAGAACGAATAATCACCTAAATACAAAATCATTTACCTATCATACAAGTTAATCCAGAGATACCACTAAGCTACTAAGGTATGAGAAAATTAGGTAATGTATAGTTGGCCACAAATGCAAAACATCAGCATCAAAATGAAGAGCCTGAAATACCTCCTAATAATTCTGTGCTGAGAACAAGAAAAGGAAATAGCATCAGGCATGCTGGGTCTGTAGTGCAAGGACTTATCTGGTTCTGGCTCCACCTCTAATGACCTGCGTGACCTCACAAAAGTCTCCCTAGCCTCTCTAGATCTTGGTGTTTTCATCAACAGTTGCTGAAGGGTGGTTTAAGTGCTCTCCAGGGTCCTTTTCTGTTCCTACACCCTGATTTACTCTAGTCCCACAAACCAGCAGGTGGCAGTAACTACTAGAGTAGGCCTGTCCCTGGTTTCCTGCCACAGCACTAACCAACCTCAGAATGTCAACAAAATCAAGACTGTATGACAAATGATGATTATATACGATCAGTGGAACTGGATACAAATATACTACATCTAAAGAACAGAGAGTGAAACAAATATTAATAGAATGTTTGCAATGACAAGTAAGATTTGATTGAAGGTGACTCACAGACTGAAAACCTAAACACTTACCTTTCTCTTTATGGCAACTGACTGTGGTTTAGTCAGTCTTGGAGGAGAATTTTGAATGTTTTCTTCCTCCTCTTCCTCCTCCTCCTCTTCCTCCTCCTCCTCCTCCTCCTCTTCCTCTTCTTCTTCCTCCTCCTCCTCTTCTTCCTCTTCACTGCTCTCTTTAGACAGCTCCATCAGCTGCCCACGGTCCCCTGCCACTGGTCGGCTCTCCGGGGAATGCAAATATTTATTTTTCGATTGTACTTTTGCAGGTGATTGCCTACTGTTAGCTCTGGATGACAGGATTTCTTGCTCCTCCTTTTCCCAGCAGCTAGCTTGTTCCATTAACCGCTCAGCCTAAGGAGGGAGGGTGAAAAATGGTTGGCCAGTGAGAGAGGGCAGTTCCACAGCCAGAGCCTCTAAGGATCAAAGGCAACGGATCTCTAAGTCACTTCTGATCAGGACAGGCAGTCAGCCAAACAACATTCCAGCTATATCATCTCAGGACTCCTTTGCATCAGTTAGGATAACAAATCAAAGAGGATTGGGTTTCATGGAATATTTAGCAGTATTAATGATGCAGTGAATTGATTCGAGTCCTTTATCACTACATTACATGCTCACTGGCATGGAGCACTTTAAGCAAGTTCATAAACACAAAGAATCGATTGACATTGTAGCCTCAGAGCTCAGCATCAAATTTGATCTGATTACATGCTGTCAGTAGTGAAAAATGCTGCTTTGTGATCAATGATAAATGTTTCATTTATCATACTCAATTCAATAAAATGAAATTATCATGTCTTACCATGCAACCTCAGTTAGGATAAATTAGTGCCATATCATTTCACAAGCTCTCTCTACATAACCAAGCTTTTGACAATCATGTTAATGACTTTCTTAGCTTAAGAAGGCTACAAGATTAGTTATACAACTGAGGCTGATGAAGTCAATTATTACCTCTTTTTCAGCTTCTCGTTCTTCTTCAGAAACTGCAGCATTAGAAATTAAAATTGGGGTCCACCTCAGACTCTCTGGATCAAGTTCATTGGTCCGGGAACAGTTTTTCAGTTTTTCCATGTGGCCCAATATCAACTTTTCCCTTCTAATGATGACAAATCTGTAATGTGAGGAGGCAGAACAAAGTGCAATCAAGAGCTCAAATTTCATTTCACCTCCACCTACTGATATATGCTAGCACTAATATCACCTGGGATAGGAAAAATCAGAAAGCCCATCAATGAAGTAGAGCAAATTGATATTTGAAATCATCAAAGAGTTATTCTATGTTTTCTTTTTAGGAGGAAGGTTTTGATAATACCATTGGGGAACCTCTTATCTGTCACCACAATGAACTGCCTAAATCCAGGGGCACTTTCCGGTGTGAGATGCTTGTGAGGCAGCGGGGTCATGCAGGACACCGGTACTCACCTGCCATCTCTCTTGTCAATCATGTGGAGATGCTGCAGAGTTGTGGCGATGTCATGTGGACACATGCCTGTAGCTCTGCTGATCGCTTTGATGCTGATGTGCCTCTCATGGTGGTGGTAGAGATATTCCAAGATGACGCTCTTCCAATAGGCCAAGTAGGAGAGACGGCCCAGATCAGAAAGTGGCTTTTCAGGAGACCCTGCCTGGCCTTCTCTTCTCGAAAGCAAATAGCCTAGGGCAGAAAAAGCAGAAGTCAGTGTGACTATGGTGTTTTCAGATATTGGAACCAGGGCCACCAGAAATAATATAAGCAGCAACAAGGTAAACACCACATCAAAGAAGTGCATTAATTTGATGTATGTAGACTCTTTCCAGTTAGAGTGATTTGATCTCCATGGAGTTTATGCATCCAAATCCTTTACAGTGGCACTATAAGTCAATTTATGTAGCTAGTGGCAGCATTCCAAACGTACATCATGACATATTTAACAAAGCTAAGGTTGAAGACATTACTTCCGATAAGTTTCAACATCCAAGCCTCTCTGCAGCTTTACAAATTTTACAGAAACTAAATGTCAGGCACTTACTCAGCAATCTTGTTCAGGGACCACCCCAAACATTAATGGGCAAGTTGTTTTCCACAGGAAGGGACCTAATGACCCTTTGACAGCTGGGTCTTAATAAAAGAGAAGGGCCTATGTTGACTCAGATTCTATATTGCTTGCTACATTTAACGAGCAAGCTGATCTGAAGCTTTATTTTGGTACTAATAAAAGAAAGTCTTTTAAGTCAACTACTGCACCTCACATCACTTCCACTAGCTCCATTTTCACCTCTTTCATGGAAATTAATTTATAATCTAACCCTAGTTAGATTGCTCCTACAAATAAAAAACAAAATTAAAAAAAAAACCTCTTTAAAACGAACTATTTCATGTCTACTGAGAAAACCTCTGAGCAGGATAAGTTTTTAAATGTGCAGTCTGCATTATTACTGTGAAGGTTCCTTGGCAAAGGAACTTTAAAATGAGAAAAACTTTAAATCCACTTGAAGGTAATGAATGAAAGCTGGCGGCTGTCTCTGTAATTAAGAGCCACTTATGGAGTAGAGAAGAAATGCTATAAACTAATGATGTCTACCTAGCTCTAATTATCTATTTCAACAGCCTCACCTTCATGAACTTTCTAAATTTAAACAAACATCAACCACATACAGTAGGTGGCAGCAATTACAAAATCATGCTGCTCTCTAAGCCATCCAAATCTTCAGCATTTTTCTTTTTTATCTACATTTCCAAAATGGCTGCATTCTCAAGAATTTTCTCATTTTTTCCCCCACTACAAGGAGAAACCAATGTTTTCCATGCATGTTTCTACCTCTCAAAATCACAGTAAACAATGCAGATTTATAGAACAGGAAACCCAACCTCGACCCTCGAGGGATATAACCATTTTTGCATTGGGATGGTTTTAATCTGAACGTCATAATAAAGAATAGGCCTATATTTAACTTTAGGTTTTGCTGAAGTCTTCTGACTCGCTTCTTTAACTCATATGGAAGTGCCAAGTATTTGATTGAATACAAACAAGCACACAAATTTTTTTCAGTCAAACCACTATTGTCATGTCATTCAGCTGCACACAGAGGCTTTCAAGAGCAGTGTCAGGAATACTAACAGTGATGGCCACTGTGCTGAATCTATCCTATATCGCGACCTGTGAATATGGAGACAAGCTCTGTCGCCGAAGTACAAAGGGTGACCAAACCTCAGAACACAGATAATTGGCACATCCGTCACCTGCCTCCTGAGAGCCTGGCACATGCTGAGAAATTTACTCAGTTGGCTAGAGATCCAGCTTTGCACTCCTAGGGGGTAGAGAACCATAATACTGTGGGTATGGAACTAGCCTCCTTTTGTCCATGAGATCCCACAATTAAAGGTTCCCTGTGGTGACTGTGAAATTCCCTAGCCCCTCACTGGTTTTCATTTGAACCCCACAGTTGCGGGATAGAAAAGCACATAGCCCCCCCTGACCCCAAGCCTAACAGAAAGATGGCTGTACAACCAGAAAGAGGTGAGAAGGTGACAACTTCCCCACCTATGTCCCCCACTACAATGAACAAACCTTACCCAGGAAGCACATGTATTTCTTTGTTCTGTCTTCTCTCACAATCCTTACTTTAGACTAAGAAGCAGCAGCCAGAATCTACACAAAACATATTTTATACAGCTATTCATGTTTTCATACCCTGAGGTAGTACAGATACACCTTACAGGGTCTGAGCCTAAACTGGGCACGCAACTGGAGCTACCAGGCAACTTGGTGCCTGTGGAGAGCATTTAGGCACAAACCTTTTAGCACCTGCTACTCTCACCATGTGAAGCGGCCATCTCCTGGGCCACTCCCTTGGACACGGTCTGCAGTCTGTGGCCGACATTACCACAGAAAAGTCCTGGGGCCCGAGGGAGGCAGCAGTCGGGCAATCAGCCCTGAAGAGCCACGATACACAAAGCCATCGACTCACACAGAAAATAACTCTGAACTGTGCTTGTGAAAGCTACAATGCAGGAAGGCTGCCAACACCTGCGTAGAAGTGATGTCTTCCTGGGTTATGAGGAGAAAAACTGCAAACCAATCTCCAACCAGAAAACACTGAGCAGATTTTCTGGGATGACGTGCACCAACAATATAGACAACACAATGCCACTGTCCAAAGGGGTTACTGAATCATTTTTCTTTCTCCTCTCTGACTCATGAAACCCTCAAGGAGCTTACACTAATAGAAGGAACTTACACAAGAGTCATTTTTAAGTCCCCAAAGTCTCTTCCTGAGGGAGAAATTTTTGTTTTAAATGGAATCCATCTGGGTAATCAAAATGGCCAAGGCTAAATTTTTAATTCCTTAGTAGTTAAGTGAAATCACATTGCAAATATAAGACTTAGGAGAAAAAGTTGTGTCAGGTCTACTCCATTTCTGCACAAGGTTGATATAACATATAATTTAAATTTTACCTGCAATAGAGTACTTTCCCTCAAAAAAGCTATATCTGGTAGCACTTCACTACTTTGGTCTTCATAACATGGGATGTTTTAAATAAGGAATTTCTTGCTACCTGTTGTTTCCTTCTCCTTTCCCTAGGCTCTTCAAATCACAACTACTATATAGCTCATTTAGAGTAATTTTTGGTAAGAACATTTCACATATTGAGTAATTATAGTATGCGGTGGTTTAAGCTCTTAAATTTAACTTACCAAAAAGATTCCAAATAATTGATCTAAGATGCAGGGAAATAAAAAGCACTTATCTTGGAAGCCGGTGTATTATCCTGAAGCATCTGAAACAAGTACAATACACCCCTGGTGAATAGATTCCCACAGTGCTCTAACTAACACCTCTCCTTAACTCAGGATACTTTCAATCAGAAAACCTGAGCTATCCCTAGAGAGACCTGGCTGTTCTGACTGAAAACAAAACAATGTTTGGAGGACAAATCCCAGTAGCTGCGATATAATTAATCGCTGATGAAATTATTCACTTCAAACTGTCTGTGAGCCAGAGGTGCTGATGAACAGCAGTTATTCTGTGATCTGAAGACTTGCAATTGAAAACTGACAGGCCCATAAACCCTCATTCACATCAGCTATCTTGATACTACCAAATGCTGACTTCTGTTGCGTCCCTGGAACTACTTACCACAGGGGAAGGCAAGGTCTGAGTTTCAGTGTTTGGAGTACATTTTTTAAAAGATTTATTTATTTATGCATACAAAAGCTGGGGTATAAGCCAGAGGTCTGGAGGGCGAGAGGATTTACCAGAGACAAAATGGGGAGCAGAACAGGGGAACTGATTGAAATACACTGTTGAGGGGAGCAGCGGGCGAGACAGGAGAGGTTTGCTGCGCCACATGGGTCAGCTCCCTGACCTTGGCTCCCTGGTCGGGATCGAACTCATACTGCAGTAGCTGCCAATAGCTTCACAGTGCTGAGACTTAACCCCTTGCACCCACCAGGAAGGCCCTGGACTACACTCTTAATTCAAAAGATTATCAAGGCATTTGCTTAAAGGGAAATTAAGAACAATGTGATGTATACAAAAGGCAAGTATTTCTAAGATGGACTGTGTAGGACTTGAATTTACCTTACCTCTATGAAGGCTGACCAACTCGAGCAAAGACAATCAATTGTCATGTTAAAGAGCCCTAATCCCTAGTGTTTGAAATGGTTAAATCTCTGGGGGAAGAAAAAGAAAAGAGTGGTGACAGTGCCTTGTGTATACACATCCATTAGGAGTGGGAAGGATCTAGATAATGTTTAGATTTGTTTTTAAAAGTTGAAATTCCAAAATTAATTTAACTCCCAAGCATATTAACTACAAGGTTAACCCAGTTTAATGTTCCTGTCTTTTGAACTAGTAATATTTCAAGATTATAGACTGGACCGGAAGTAGAATGATTTTCTTCAGACAATACATGGATAAGGATTCATCTCCACAAAGGCAGTCACCCCTCACCCTTGCACACCTTCATCTTCTACCCGCCGGAACCAAACCACACAAACTTTCTTACAGAGAAGTATAAACTTCAGCAAGCTATTCCAACTCCCATCTGTCTAGATTATGTGAGTTTGGGCTCACTGGCTGCTTTTAGGGCAAAATAATCTTCAAGGATTACACCCCTTTCATGAGACACCTGTTTAGCTCAGGAAGCCCTGCTGAAAGGTTTGTATCAGTAGACAGCACTGGGCTTGCAAGCCTGGGAACTGACACCAGGCCAGGGATTTATGGCAGCTCTCAAGCAGAAGAAATCCGATGGCTCTAAGCATGAATCTTGTGCTTGAGGATGAAAAATCACTGATCTACGCTCATCTGTTTTACTGGTTTCAAGGGTTAAGCAGCTCTGTGACCAAGTGGATGAATGGCATGTTATCAATTTAAACAGTGATAAATGAACTTGACGGGCTATTTATGTCTCCTTGATAAAATTTTGTGGTGATTTTGCAATTAGGAAAGAAGGAAGCTGAACGTTAGCTTTTCCATTGTTTTTAGAGACTAGGAATGTTTTAAATCACCCATGACCTGCCTGAATTTTTACGGCTTTTCACTTATTGGAAGATACAGATGCTGCCCTAGCAAAAATGGAAATTTTGAATTTTTAAGAGATTGGTTTTGAAAATGTGGACATATAAGCTATCTCTCCCATAGTTCCATGGGCTTCAAGTAATCATGACAATCTGAAAAAATACTGCTTGATTTCTCAACAGACTTGTTACTCTACTTTTTATAGATCTCTGGTTTTCAGGGGGTATTGTTAGCCCCAGACCAGCAGTATCAGTATCACTGGGAACTTGTTAGAACTGCCAATTCTCAGACTGACAAATTGGAAACTTTGGGGGCATGACCTAGCACCTGTGCTTTAACAAGTCATCCAGGTGATTCTAATGTATGTAAGTGTGAGGACCACTGCTCTAACCTCCACAACGGAGTTGCTGGTTTTGCTGCGGATGTGAAATTCTCCTTGGGCAGCAGGGAAAGTCATTGAATACACAGTGGGGCTAAGGAAGCTCAGATAGGTGGGGAGACTTCACCCAGCTCCCTGATGGTACTGAACTGGAGACAAGTCTCGATAGCCCCATCAGACTAAAACTTAGCCAGAGGCCACTGAGTTGCTGCGAGGCTTTGTCCACATATTTTATGCCCGTGAGTCTAATTTTTGTAGTGGAAACAATCCCTGCCCTGTTAACAAGTGGATTCCCATTTGGTAGGTCTGGAGTGGGGTCTGAGATTCTGTTTCTAACAAGTTCCTATACCCCAGATCACAATCGAATAGCAAGGGTTTATAGGTTAAGTAAGTGGTTCTCAAATTATTTGGTCTTGGATCTCTTGACAGTAAAAAAATATTTTCAAACTTTTGTATAAGAGCTACAGCTATTGATTTTACTAAGAAACTCAAGCATTTATTAATTTATTAAAAATGGAGCCATGAAGTATTAACATAATTTTTATGAAAAAAATTTACATTTTCTAAAACACACACAAAAATAGAACAGCGGCATCATTTTACACTTTTGCAAATTTCTAACATTTGGCTTAAGAAAAACAGCTAAATTTACATATCTGTTTTGATATTCAGTCTGTTGTAATATCACAGGTCATCAAATTTTTTCAAAACTCTACTCAACACTTATGAGAATAAGGACAAGTAGTATCTTAATATTTCTTTGAAAATAGTTATGAACTTGAAGATTCTCTGGGGTAGATCTTAGGGATCCCCATACTTTGAGACCATTAGCATTAACTAAAAGATGAGGAAAATTTTTAGAAGTTGGGCAATAGGTCACTTATTGCCATATAAATATGGCATTTATTGACTACAGTATGAGAGATCATAAGAGGATATAGAGAATGGATTTTTAGAAGCAGACAGCCTGGAATGGATGGACCAGTATTGCCAGCTGTGTGACCTTGGGCAAGTTATTTAACCTCTGTGCTTCAGATGCCTCATCCATAAAATGGATAATAACCATATCCATCCGCATGGTCAAATTAATACAAAGTAAGTAGAACAGTGCTTGGCATTTTTACAGTAACCCTGTAAGTATTAGCTGTTATTATTCTTCAACATATTGAATGAATAAAATCTCATGGAGATCATTTGGGTAACTAGATATCTTTAATGTAGGAGAAAGAAAATTTAGACAGAAGGAAGATGACAGACTGCTCTATACAGTAAAATTGAGAAAAACTACCTTTCTTTTCCTATTTTTGCCTGAGGCACCCGAAAAATCACTCTACTGCCTCCGACATAAGTTCTCCCCACTCCCATACCCCCAGTTTACCACCCAAATATAAATTTAAATAAAGGAAGAAGCTATGGGGGGAAAAAAAGCAACCAAAAAACCCTCACACATCCCACCTCAGGAATGATTAAAAAAATTGGTGACTGAAAATTCTCAGCAAACACAGTTCTGTACCCCTCCCCCAAATTCCATTTGACTCCCAAGTCCTGAACCACAGGAAACAGCAAGCCCCTTGTTAAATACGAGACAACAGTCACCAAATGGAGTCACTTATGTTAAGCCTCATGCAACCAAACAGACTTGAATTTTTTTGGCCTCTCCCAGAAATGTAATCTTAAACTAGCCAGCCAGGAATCACCTGGTCAGCACCAGTGAGGTTATGTGCCATCTCTTAAAGGAAATTGATCTTATCATAACCAATTAACTTTTTGCTAGGATAATTTCCTTGTTCTCACTCCCTTTTACCTGTAAGTCTTTCATTTTGTGCAGCTCCCCAGAGCTCCTTACTATGGGCTAGACTGAAGGCTGCCAGATTCATGAATCATTGAATAAAGCAAATGTTTTAAAAATTTACACAGTTGAATTTTTTTTTTAACATCAAACCACAATAATAATGATTGTTTGAGGGCTTCAGCAGAAGTTAGAGACAGTCCCAGGACAGATGAAACACAGGGTCAAATGTTGCAGAAGAACCAAGCGTGTCCGCAGTGAAATCCAGAGAACAGAGACAGTGGGTTTTGGGGAAAGGAAAACTAGCTGTACTGGGCCATATACCAACCTGTTTCTCTAAGTGTCATTTTCAGATCTCCCTTCTCAAGGATCTCAAAATCTCAGCAATTGACCCCAATGGGATGCGCACACACGTGTGCGCTGTATGCACACAAACCTACAGGTTATGCTGGAATTGACCAGATGAGTTCTATTATTTTGTGAGTGGGTGTGGACGCCCTTGAAGAGGGTGGTCATACTGTGTGTCAGTCACCCAGGAAAAAGGTACATGCTTATATGAACTCACAGATAAGGTATATCAGGTGGCAGAAAAAGGGATTCCCCTCTTTCTGTGGCATCCGTATGTTGGGAAGGGTATATATCTGTACCTTCCCAATGAGCGCCTGAGTTGTGTGTGTGTGTGTGTGTGTGTTTGTGTTTGTGACTAGAGCCACAGATACCCCTGTGAGAGAGCCACGGGCCAAAGATGAGTCAATGGTATTTTTATACCTGATAATCTAATCCAGTGATGATGTCCTCTTTATTTCTTCCTTTTCTATCCCCTAGTCTGTGGTTCTTACTCTGAGCTCACATTTGAATCATTTAGGGGCTTTTAAGAACTATAGATGTTTATGCCTCAACTCGCACCTACCTCAGGTCACTCTGGTCTCAGATACATTACGACTTACATTAAGGAAAGGGTCTGAGGAATTTTATCTGGGCCAGAATGTTAACTGGGGTTGCAACATCAATTCCATTTCTCCATTCTGCCACATCAAGAGGCTCAGTAGAAGCAAATGGTGTCCAATGAGAGATGAGTAGAAGGTGAATCCTGGGGAAAATGGTTTATCTAAGGGTTGAGGCTAGAGAATAGATGGTCACCCAAAAAGAGAGTTCTGTGATAGACTTCAGAGGCTTCCTTTATTGAAACATTTAACTGAGGATTATTTATTTGTGTGTGGCACGTCACCATACTAATAAGGACTGGGCTGGCACTTTGAATGAATATAGTTTTCATTTTTAACACTTTTTGCTCCGCTCACGTAGTCACGTGTTCATCTAGTCTCCGGTTTTTCACGCCATGGTGGATTTCTTTGGAACTATTAGGAGCTATTTCTTTGATCGTACTCAGTCTAGAAGCTTTAATCTCTATGCATTTAAAATTTCATTAAAATATATCCAGTAGTTCAGGAGCTGTGTGTGTTTTATTGAATGCTTATACTATTCATGCGGTGGCACAGAAAACAGCCGGCACACAAAGTGTTAAGATTACTGAGTAAGAGACTTATGAGTCTCTTAATTTCCTTGTTAGGAAAATGAGGTGCTTCTGACACAGGATAAAACAAACATGGAACAAGATACCATACTTTGTTAATATTACTTATTCGCAAACTAAAATCTTTTGGGAAAGGCAAGACTTTCTAAAAATATCTTTACTTATATACATTTGGGGAGCTGGCAGATTCTTCATGAAGCCCACTGCCACTGCCTTACAAATCTAAGTAAAAGCTCTGATTAATCTTTCCGAGGCACTTGTAGCTAGGTTATGGTAAAGTACCAGTACAGCACTTAATGTCACTGACTGGTTTCTGAAAAGTCTGACTTTAGTGAAATGGCAAGTAATGAAAGCAGGTCCTCAAATAATGTCATTTGTTCAACATTTACCAGCATTTCTTTTCTCATCAACATAAAACAACATGAACAAAATACCACTCAAGGACCGACTGTACCATGGTCTCCAAAGTGACAAGAATGGGAAAGAAATGCCCCACGCTTTTCTCTTAGACCACTTTTGATTTTCCCAATTGAAACCATGTTTAAATTCTGAAAAGTTTCAGCAGAAACAAATTTACAAAAAAAAACCCAAAAATTGAAGAAATTTAGCACTTTTAAGATTAGTTCCTCTCTCGTAAGTTAGCCAAAGTTCATACTACAGATTCAATTTGAAAATCTATTTCAGAAAATAATTTAATTTTTCAAAGTTGAAGCCTAAATAAAATCTTCACACTTCAATTACAAAATCTTGGTAACAAGAATTTACCATCAACACAGAAAAACTGTAAGACTTTAAACACTGCATTAAACACATACACATGTCAAAGGTAGCATCTGCTCCAAGCAAATGAATGCATGTACTGCTTATATTGCTACACCTAAGACTATTATCTTGTTGCTAAAACACTGCAGCTGAACTTCTCCTTAAATAAATCACTAAAAACAAAAACTGGAGTTTCTTTTGTCCACCTATATAAGTCATGTGGGGGCAGCTGATTAGATTATTCTTGTATCTTGTTCCTACCCGGCAAGACTGAGGGTGTTTACACCTGCATGGACACTGCCACTAATTTCAAAACCCAGTTTTGAGAGAAAAGATGGTGAAAAACACATCTTGCCTTTCCATTGCTCTTTTACAACCCACTCCCCACCCCCCCAATATGCTGTCTCTCTCTGTGTACCAGCTGTAATTTTCAAAAAATAGGACAAAATATGTTGCAATTCCAATTCTGGAAGGTGAGCTTTCACATAGCAAGCACAAGTATACAGCAAGACCGAAGAAAGAAAAAAACGAAGAATACACATCTTTCAAAAATTTTTGTTTTCACAGTACACATCAAAAGAGAACTTGTCAGTTTTTGAGGTAACTTTCTAAAATCAAAGCACAGGCCACCATCCAATATGACTGATGAACTAATGTTGAAAAAAGAAGGTAGAGAAACAATCTGTAGTTGTCGTAGACAAAGAGTACGACTCCACTGGTCTGCCAAACAGAAAACTTCTCTTTTCACTTATTTTTTGTCTTTCAGACACTTTCAAAGAGAATCTGAGGTAACAACCTCTGATAGTAAGTAGTAGTGTCCCACAGGGTTACAGATGAGACATGTTATATGCATGCTCACTGGGATTGGAGCTGAGCTTTCAATAACTGGCTAGCGGATTTGCCAGTGGATTAAGTGTCATGTAGAAATCTAGCCTATAACTAACTATTCAGGAATCTTAAAGTTCCAATCGGCTATGGTTAGATGTTAGTTATTAGAAAAACAAAAACATGCAATTTAATCAGAAGCAGCATTAAAGACATCAGTTACCATCTCTTTAGTTAATATGTGACACCCTTATGAGAGTCCACTGTTTAGACTAACTCCCTGATATTTGCAATACGTAGGGTTGCGGCTTCAGTACAATATATCAAAAGAGGCACGACTTTAGCCACAGTTCATTACTATTATTCCCGTGAACCTTTATAGAGTGTGGTCACTACTAATCAAGGGATCTCCATTCAAGTTTCAATGGATTGGAATGGTTTAGTAGTATGTCCAACAGTAGAGTGCTTACTCTATTTGAGGCATTTTTCTAGTTAGGTGTGTGTGTGTGTGTGAGTGTGTGTGTGTATCCATTTTTCAAATTTTAAGGAAAACAGCTCTGAGAGTTTAATTTGTTAACCAGTATAATTTCTGAATATAAGAACCACAAACTAAATAACAGGGACTCCAAAACATCAGTTCAATATGCTACTTTGCAAGCAATCAATCACACCTGTAATCATCGTTTACAAATCAAAGTACAACGCAGATACTCATGGGAGTATATACAACTAGGTGGAAGTATGTGATTATGGATGTGCAGACTGAAACTGTAAATTATGTAACTGTCTCTTATAATTACTCTGTTTGAGAAGCAAAAGAAACTTCCTGTATAATTTTGCAGGAGAATAGAGCTTGAGATACCAAATAGCCTTTTAGCTGGTTTTAACCCTTCAACAGCTATTTAATTATCTGTGATGAGGTTAAAGAAAGTTTATGCTTAATTTATGAAAAGTTGGCAGGGAGGTATTTCAAAGTAATCCTCTGAAAAGCTCTCTATTATTAACGAAAACTGATGGATTACCTCCTTCTCCAAGAAAGATTTATCTGAATTATTTGGTAAAATAACATTTAAAACAAATTCACGGGCATTTTATTTCCTCTCTAAAAACATTCATTATAGTCTGCAAATCTTTAACTGGATACAACTGAAAAGCTGCAGGGGCAGAAGGCTGTCAGGGTCCTTGGACGCATCTTCTGCTTTAGTAGGGAAAAAAAAATCTCATTAACTTCCTTAAATTCTTGGGGAAAAGATCCAACACTGGGCAAACCACTGGGCAGGGCTTCTAATATATATCAGAGGATCATCTTAAGAAGAAGGAAGCCTGTTTTTGCAATAAAGAATCAGCAGAACCTCATTTCAGTATATTTTCAGACCTAATTTTTTTCTTTCTCTTTCTTAAAATCTAACTTTAAGCATCTTTATTCTTCTGTAAGTACTGTTCCTCTGCCTAAAGATCTGCCCCAAATATCAGAACAGCTAAACACTCCTCATTCTAGGAGGACAGAAGGGCAATTTCCTATATTTATAGCTTCTGCTAGTATTGCTTTTTTAATTTTGGATCTTTAGCCAGAAGAAAGAAAGAAAAAAGGAAAAACAAAGCTGCAGTGTCTCTTTTATTCCTTTGGCTTCTCTGTTGCATATTTTATCTTCAGTCCACCCATATTTGCTGTAGAGCCATTCCTTGTCCAAATTCTCTATTTTATCATCACACTGTTAACATACAACCATTCAATTATGTTTTTCTAGGTTTAAGAGTGAAGCATCATTTGCAGGAACAGGAACATTGTTTCTTGTTGGACTAGACTCAACACTTGAGAAGATATGATTCTAGTAAATTTCAATACATTTCCTTCTATAGTTCTGCAAAGTCTGACATAGAGTTGATGTCAATACACCAGATACTCATGTATTCACATTTTGATCAGAAAGCAGTAAAAGTGAAAAATTATTTCTCTTTTAAAAATATCACTAATTCAGGGGCATTCCCTGGAGGCGCAAGGGGTTAAGTCTCAGCTCTATGAAGCTATCCCAGCCACTGCAGCACAAGTTCAATCCCCAGTCAGGGAGCTAACCCACATGGCGTAGCAGACCTCTTCTGTCTCGCCTACTGCTCTCCTCAGCAGTGTACTTCATTAGATCCACCCGTTCTGCTCCCCATTCTGTCTCTCGTGAATCCTCTCACTGCCTCCCACCTTTGGCCTAAACCCCAGTTCTTATATGCGCAAATAAATAAAATCTTAAAAAAAAAAAAACCCACATCACTAATTCAAAGCCACCAATAAATCAAAAAAGTTTTCCAGTTTTTGCTAAACATGGAGCTTCCACACGACCCAGCAATACCACTTTTGGGAATCTACCAAAGGACACAAAAACACTAATCCAAAAGGATACATGCACCCGTATGTTCATTTCGGCACTGTTCACAATAGCAAAGGTATGGAAGCAACCCAGATGTCCAAAAATAGATGACTGGATCAAGAAGATGTGGTACATATACACAATGGAATACTACTGAGCATTCAAAGAAGATAAACACATGCAATTTGCAGCGACATGGATGGAATTAGAGGGGATCACACTCAGTGAAATAAGCCAGAAAGAAAGATAAAATATCGAATGGTTTCACTTATAACAGGACTATAAGGAAACAAAATAGGAGAGAGACACTTGGCAGGGGGGAGGAGGGGATAAGACCACAAAATGGAGTAGAAAAGGACACAAGGGACCACAGAGATGGGTCACGGGTGAATTGGTGGTGGGTCACCCAAGGGGAATACAAAATGTAAAAGATATGAATAACAATAAAAAAAAAAATCTTACAGCCAGTGCTCTAAAATAAAAGTAACACACACACACACACACACACACACACACACACACACACACA
>PVIJ01017925.1:0-27900 GCA_004024925.1 Scalopus aquaticus | reverse complement strand
TCACCAGGATCTAAGAGGAGAACCCGGTCGCCTGTCCTCTCCGGTTGGTGCCTGGACCATCTCATGTACCTGGGAAGTTCTTTGTTGACCTGCCAGAAAGTCACCACAATAGAAGCAGCAAACAAAAGAACAGGGAAAAACTAGTGTTCAACTTCACTGGTAACTAAAGAAATACAGATTCAACATGAATTATTGTTTTTATCTACTTGCTAAAGACTTTGAAATGTAACAATGGACAGCACAGGCAAGGGCACAGCAAGTGGACATTTTCACACCCTTCCAGAGGACAACAACAACAAATACAAAACCTCATTGTCCTCAAACTTGAAAAGGGGATAGCTGACAAAAATGAGCCACCCACAAGGAATTCCACAGCCAGCAGGGTGAGGCTCACTGAGGGGTGACGAGGCCAGAATTACATACAATGGCAAACACAAGAGGGAAACACAAGTGGTTGGGACGCCATGATTCTAAAACCTCACACAGGACGATGAAGAAGAAGAAATATTGTCATGGTGTGACCAAGAGGGATAGATTATGGTGATCCATTTCTCGTTCTGTGTTCCCCAAATTTTCTATAATGAGGATGCATTATTTAAATTTTTCTCTTTGTTTCTATTTTTAAAAACATTATTATGTGAAAATCAAACATTACAGCTCTTAAGGTGACAAAAGTTTAAGTTTCAGGAACAGAATTCTCCATTCCATTCTCCTGAGGGATTCTAGAACATTTCTCAGAGCCTGGCAGCCTATTTTAGTGAAAAAGATTTTGCCATTAAAGGATTCTCATCTTTGGGGAAAACAGTACTAAGCCACCAGAGTCTAATATAATAGCAGAGACTGTCATCCTAGACAAGGTTCTTCTTATTTCAGTGTCTCCTCCGTTTTCAGTTCACCTAGAATGTATTCTTTCAGCTTCCCTGAGGAAATGAGATCTTTGTGCATAACCTCTAGTTCAGGAGAGATGTTATGACAAGAGCCTCTCCAGTTGCAAGCAGTTCTGGTTTCCTGTTTTCCATGAGGTAAAAATCCCTCTGAGCTCTTCCATGTCTCCAGCTGACATGTGGCTGAGGAGCGCCCCAAATGTCCCTTCTCAGTAGGAAGCATCCTCGATTGGTATTTTTTCATAGCTTTTTTAAAAATTAATTTTTCTTACATTGTTATTCATTTTTGTGCAATAAATGAATAAATCCCAATAAACCTCCCACCACGTCATCATCCATGAGCCATCACCATATTCCCCTACTTTTTTGCTTTTTGTGTTTGTTTTATTAACTGACAGTTTGTGAGGTTAGGGACGAGGCTCAAAGAAAGGTGGGTCCAAACGCTGATGGTTACTGCCTCCTACTGGTGACAGTATGGGCTCACTAATTAATCCTCAAACATGCCCCCCAAATGGAAACTAGATCCTTAACTCCATTAATTCAAAATGGATTAAAGATTTGGATATAAGACCTGAAACCAAAAAGTACTTAAAACATAGATGGTACATTACTAAACATCGGTGCATCTTTCAGGGACGCATCTCCAATGGTAAGAGAAATAAAAATAAACATGTCGTACTGCAGCAAAGGAAAAAGCTTTTGTACCCCAAAAGAAACCATCACAAAAACAAAAAGGCAACCTGCAGACTGGGAGAAGATATTTGCCCATCATACATCTGACAAGGGGTTAATTTCCAAATGTATAAAGTGTTCACACAACAGAAAACAAACCCACTCGAAAAATGGACAAAATTCTAAACAGACACTTTTCCAAAGAAGACATTCAGATGGTTCACAGGGACATGGAAACAAAGTTCAATAGCACTTATTATAAGGTAAATGCAAACCAAGCCACAAGGTGATATCACCTCACCCCGGTGAGAACGGTCCAGATCAAAATGACCAGAAAAAGCAAATGTCAGCGAGGATGTGGAGAAAAAGGAACACTTGTCCACTGGAGGCTTGATCTCAGTTCTTTATTATTTTAGCTATGTTATCTTGGCAGGTTACCAAACTTTTCATCGGTTCAATTAGAGATAAAACTTTGTAACTTGATGTGAGGAGATAAGGCATGGATCCGTGCCCAGAACAAGGTCTGTTAATGCTTGGCCCCGGGGAAGTGCTATTCAGTTCTTACTCTCCTGGTTGGCCCTCCTTAGGTTGAAGCCCCCTCAGTGGGCAGGTGGACACAGGCCTCTAGAGCTGGGCAGAGCAGATCAAGGCTTCTCTCCTGGTTCGGGCATTTTCTTCCATGTTTGCCCCCCCCCCCCCAGTTTGCTTTATCATTAGCTGACCTGACACTCATTTGGAGGTTGAAACTCTCTGTAGGAGACTAAAGTGAGCAAAAGTTGAGGGTCAACACAGAATCTGGGGTGGGAAGGAGCATAGTTATTGGTCCCCTGGGAAAGGAGACAGAGGAACTGGATTAGAAGTGAGTACGTGTCACAAGAGGGTAGGGTTTAGGTTAGAATCAAGCAATGCCACAGACACCTCGGAGCTGGAAAGATGATCCAGATGGTCTTAAAAAAAAAAAATGGTGGGACCGCTCTGGTGGCGCAAAGGGTTAAATCTTCATAAAGCTCTCCAGAGCCACTGCAGCAGGAGTTCCATCCCCCGCCAGGGAGCTTCCCACATGGCGCAGCAGACCTCTCCTGCCTCGCCCCGCTGCTCCCCTCAGCAGTGTTTCAGTGGATCTGCCTGTTCTGCTCCCCACTCTGTCTCTGGTGAATCCTCTCATGGCCCCCCAACTCTGGCCTATACCCCAGCTTGTATGCATAAATAAATAAATCTTTTTAAAAAATGGTGGTCAAAACTACATACAATTTACCTTCTTCACTATTTTTGAGTGCACAGTATATTAACTGTGAACACAACAGATCTTTAGAACATTTTTATTTTGTAAAATCCAGACAACCCTCTTTCCCAATCTTGCTAAGCCCCTGGCAACCTCCATGAGGCTTGTTTCTACAGTTTGATCACCGTAGATACCCCATATAAGCCCAATAGTGGGGTGTTTGTCTTTTCCTGATGGGCTTATTTTACTCAGCACGTCGTCCTACATGTTGTGGCACACGACAGTATTTCCTGTGGGCTTTGTTTTTTTTAAAGGCTAAATGACCTCCCAGCATAGGTACCAATCACGGTTTCCTTATTCTTTCATCTATACCAGAGGACACTTCGTGTACTTCCACCTCTTGGCTGGTGTGAATAGTGCTGTAGTGCACATGGGCATGCAAACAGCTCAAGCTTTAATTGCCCTATTTTACAGGTGATGGCAACTCTCACAAGGTAAAGTGAAGCTTAAACCAGTTTCTCAACAGTGGCGATCCTGGCATTTCTTCTGGATAATTCTTTGCTGCGGGGCCGGGGTTGGGGGACGAGAAGGGGCAGGGTTCGGTTCGTTGCACGGTAGCGTGTTGAGGACCTGCCGGGTCTCTACCCGCTGATCTTAGCTTGCTGCTGCCCAAGAGATGACGCTGGGCTTCACACAAACTCCGATGCGAACTACAAAGCCATTTTTTTTTCACTTTACAGAACCCGGAAGAGCTCAAAAAGACGTCATCCTGCACGGAGAAGAAACGTGGGTGAATAAATCGCAAGGCAGAAAGTCGATGGGAGGAGTAAGACTTTCACGTGGGAGAACCTGACATTAAGGAGAGCCCCGGCGCCCCTCCTACAAAGCCAGCTGCGGAGCCTTCGCAGTGCATTCTGGGCATTGAAGTCCAGCGCGCCTGGCCTGCGCGCGCATCCTCAAAGCGGGTGTCTTCCTCCGTCCGCCGCGGGTAGCCGCTCCCGGAAGTTAGGCCGGTTAAAGTTTCAAAGCTTCCTTTCCCCGCCTCTTAGTCCCGCAGACTGACAATTCAACTAGCCAATGGGTGGCTTGGCTGGCACTTTCTTGTACTTGGTTGGCTTAGAGTTTTGCAGCCGCCCAGACAAACTGGCCGGTGATTGGCCGGGCCTTAGGTTTTGAAAATCGTAGGTTTCGCCCGCGCTGCACCGCCCCATTGCTTCCCGGACCCGCGAGCTCTGGAGACCCGGAGCTGAGGGTCTGGGCGGGTGAGGGTCTCTGTTAGGGAGGCCACTGGACTTGAATCGGAGCAGCACTTGGGAGACGTGGTGCAGTCGAGTGAGTGCGCGCGGGCGGCCGGCGGGTGGGGGGTGGCTAGCAATCTGTTACCCTCCGCCAAACTCGACCCGGGGTGTGAGTCTCCTCCGCCCCATCCCTGGCGGCTGGGAATGGACAGGTCACCCCGTCCAGGTGGCCTTGGGCCCTGAGATGACCCTCACCTTCCACCTGGGCCACCAGGATATCCGAGAGGATAACCCGGTCGCCTGCCCCCTCCGGTGCCTGGACCCTCACGTACCTGGGAAGCTTTTTGTTGACCTGGGTGCGCAGGAAGCGCCCACCGCTCGGGGTGTTGGACAGAATCATGCCAGATGGCAGTTCCGTACCCCTCCCTCAAACCCTCACCAGCTGTGCATCCTTTTAAACGGGTCATTTCCAGAGACCAGTGCTGCCCCTTTTGTCACTCAGCAGTTTGCTGCCGGTGGGTCCATTCCAGCCACCCGTGGCCTTCTCTGGGCGTGCCCAGAGCTAAAGCTTGGGTGCTGCCTTTCAGGGACTGCAGTCCGAGAGGTGGCCTGGCCTGTGGTTTAAAAGCCCAGTTTAAATCCAGGCTCCACCCCTGCCGGTGACTGTTAACTTGTCATTTCCTCAGTTTCCTCATCTGCACAGGGGACTTTGGGGTCGTGGTGAGAATTGAATGAGATGAGGTGCCTCTCCTCCCGAGCCTGGAGGAGGACTCAAGTTAAATGGGAGCAGCTATGATGACAGTCCTTCACGAGGTGCCCAACTTCCTGTACCCTCCAAGGACAGGGGTTGCATAAGAGGGTGGTGGCCTTCTAGTCTGGTACAGTGGGAGAGAAGAATTGGGAGGGGAAGGTGAATGAACTCCTTCTGCTCTGAGGGGGTGCAGGGTGCTCTGGTTTGTGCCCACGTTGAAGACGAGGTGTCTGCTGCTCTTCCCAGGAGACTGATTGTGGGAGGGTTCGTTCCTCCTTTCCTGGGGTCATCTCTGTTCTAACTTACAGGGATCCTCTTTAAATAGCCAAGCTGAGGTATGCTGAAAACACTGTCCAATGGAAGGAGCCCAAACACTTTCCTGCACTTTGTGAAAAAAGCTCTCACCCACTTTGCCGTTTTAAACCAATAAAAAAGCCAGCTCTTGCTTTCCATAGCTTCTCTGTGAACCTTTGTTTTGGTTTGGCTTCCATAAACAGTTTTCTGGGGTCCTGCACTTGGCCAGAGCTCTGGCCAGAGAGGCTGGGGGGAGCCAGAGGGACACCCCGAGTGGCTGCCGAGGGGCTGTGCCGGTGACTAGCTGGCTGCCGGGTTGTGTCTGTCAAGGCCTTGGTGATCCTGCCCTGTCTTGACACTGGTGCCCTGGGCTAGCTTTAGGAGCGAGGGCTTTGTGTGGCTTTATGTGGCTCCGGCATGCCCTGACCTGTGGGGTATGAGCTCATTTGGTGTTCCTGTGTGTGTGTTGTGTGGTGGAGACAGGGGAGAAGGGAGTACCTGTGGGATGTTTGCTTCCAGGTGTAGAGTTGATAACTTCATTCATTCAACCAGTATTCCTTTCATGACAGGCACCGTGCCTGGCTCTGGGCTGTCCCCTCTGAGCAAGGCCAGGGCTTGCCCTCAGGGAGCAGATGTTTTGTGGGCAGAGCTAGGCAGTGAGCAAACAGATGCCCCATCACCCAGGTGTCCCACAGAGAATGGAACTGGATGGGTGGGATGGTGACTGGTGGTCAGGTCCCCCCTGCAGAGCTGAGGTCCAAGTGGTGAGGAGGGAGCTGTTCTGGAGACAGAGTGTCCCAGAGGGCAGAGCTTGTTTGAGGAGCAAAGACCAATGTGTCCTGGAAGTCAGGTCCCAGGCCGGCTGTAGCCTGACCTCCGTTAAAGGTGTCAAGGGGTCAGTGTTAGCCCCTCCTTCCAGGATCTTGGTTTTGAATATGTAGATCTGGTGGCAGGTCACTGGCCTGGCATGACTGTCATCTGTCATGGCTTGCGACCATTGCCATTCATTTGTTCTCATTCATTCACGCGGTCGGGGTATCTTCTGAGCCCCTGGTCTACCTGCAATGCCATACTTCCTTGCCTGGCACTTTGGTGACGATTTTATAACCAAGTCTTTAGGAGGATACCTGAGCGGCTAGTTTTTTAGGAAATTAAGAGAAAACTGGTTTTGTATTTTCCCTTCTTGGTATTTATTTCTAGACAAGTTTCCTGAAAAGCTATACATTGCTTTCCACTCTTCTCATGCTCCCTCCTCCGTTTCCAGGGTTGTTTCAGCTCAAGGGAGAGGGTTGGGGGAGCCCCTTGGAGAGGAGCACGTCTCTGGACCACTACTTTCATGCCGGCTCCCTTGGTATGCAGAACTGCTTCCGCTCACTGACTTCTAGAAGAGACAGGTGGAGTCCATGTTCTTTGGCCTGACACTCAGGGTCAGCTTGTGTGTCGCTCAGGGTGACTGTCTAGGCTTGTTCACCCGCAGGTAGGAAGAGAGGGGCACGGGAAAGTAGGCCTGCACCTGGGCGGGGAGATGGGGGCCTGTGGGGGCTGCAGCTGCTCCCTGATCCCCGAAGGCAGCTGGCTGTGTCCTGCATCTTAACCCCAGAAAAGGCCGTTTGTTAGGAGGACTTGTGTCACCAGAATTGACATTTAGAATTCTGCTTCTTTGGGGACACTCATGAGTAGGGAGGACCCTGATTCGGGTTCTGGGTGTTTCGGGCGATTGGGAATGGGTGCTGTGGCTCGGCAGGTGGAAGTTCCCGCCCCCAGCCCTGCGCCCTTGTGCCTCTTATCCCTGCTGTAGCCAGACAGAGCCACCATGGGGACGACAGGCCCAGGGCCCATCCACCTGCTGGAGGTGTGTGACCAGAAGCTCATGGATTTCGTCTGCAATGTGGACAATAAGGACTTGGTGTGGCTGGAGGAGATACAGGAGGAGGCCGAGCGCATGTTCATCAGGTGAGGGCAAGGCGCTGGGGCTGCCTGGCCACTATGGCCTTGGGGTCATAGCTGCCCCACTTCCCCACCTGACAAGTAGAACAGGCTATCAGGAGTCCCTCCTGATACTGGGGCTCCCACCTAGAATCATGGGAAGCAGGACTAGACCTTGGCGTGCTGGCCTGGCCGCCTTGCTCCTCTGCCATGACTCCTGGGGGAGCCAGGTGCCTGGCAGGCGACTTGCACGTGGCCCTGGAGAGCCCAGGGCCTGTCACCCCAGCTGGCTCTGGCCAGGAGATGGGCAGGGGCCAGACTGATGGGAAGGAGCCAGCTGTCCCCAGGCCACAGCAGACATCACCCGCCTTGTCCCAAACAGAGAGTTCAGCAATGAGCCCGAGCTGATGCCCAAAACACCTTCTCAGAAGAACCGACGGAAGAAGAGACGGATTTCTCATGTCCAGGATGAAAACAGAGACCCCATCCGGAAAAGGTAGGAGTGGCTGGGGCCTGCACCAGCCGCGCGAGGGTCAGCTCGGTGGGGCTGGGGGTATCTGCAGAGGTTTGATGCCCACTGCTGGTGTTAATTGGGGGCCAGCCTGCAGGCCTGCCGTGTGGGCCGTGCCGAGGGGGGCATGCGGTGAGGCAGTGAGGTGTGACCTGAGCCCGTGGCGTTCAGACCTTACATGCAGGGAGGAGAGGGGTGTTTAACCTGGGCCTTGCTGGGCGGGATTTCCAGACGTGGGAGAAGAAAGGATCCAACCTTCTGCGTGGGTGGGGTGACCCCCTGTGCTTGTGCCTGTGGACATAACCGTGGGCTGCCAAGCACTGTAGGGGGACGGGGCTGGGTCTTGGGGTCAGGTTGCACCCCAGCTTGGCCCCTTGGCAGCTGTAGTTCCTTGGGTTAATTTTCCACCTCCAAGCCTCAGTTTCCTCTTCTCCAAAGTGAGGGTAACGGTACCTGCCTCGTAGGGCTGTCTTGTAGATTAAGTGACAGCGCGGCGGAGCGTCCAGTGGGGTGCTGGGCCCAGTGTACCCTGGGACAGAGGAAGTTTTTGTGAATTTAACCGTCCCGGCAGTTCAGTGGGGAGACCGGCACCATCTGGTGAGGGAGGCTGAGGCTCAGGGAGGAGCGACAGGGTCCCGGGGCTCACCTTGGCAGAGCCTGGGCTGGAACTCGGGTCTTCTGCCTCTAAGGCCTCTGCTTCATTCCTTATCCAAGTTGGTTTCTGGGGCAGCTGGCTCCGTTTGGGGGCTAGCCCCTTGCCCTGCTGGGTCGTCTCACCTTTTGCCCTGCGGCCTCTGGCAGGTTGTCCCACAGAAAGACACGGAGCGGCCATCGGAGCTCCCGGCGCCTCCGCAGCAAGGACAAGCTGGAGAAGCTGGCCCCGGCAGCGGGGGAAGACGGCCCCGTCTTGCGGCGCGTGACCCGTGCGGCAGCTGCTGCTGCCGCCGCCACCGTGGCATTGACGGCACCTTTGCCCGCCTCTGAGTCTCCCACAGCAAATAAGTTTGGGGTGAGCCTCACCCAGAGCCAGCTGGTGCCCATCGTGGAGATAGGCACCAGCGAGCAATGCAGCGCCCAGCGGCACCTCAGCCAGCTCAGGTCTGCCTCGGCTGCACCCCTGGCCACTGCGCCAGCCTCCTCCATTGTCTTGACCTCAGACGAGGAATCAACTCCCAAGAAGCCAGAGGCCGGGAGGCTGGAGTCTGTCACCGTGAGCTCCCTGATGACTACACCCCAGGACCCCAAGGGGTGCGGGGTCAGAGCGGGGCGGTCCGCCTCCAAACTCAGGATCGCGCAGGCCTCCCCGGGCCTGCAGGACTTGCCGGCCTCCCCGTGGCAGGAGCGGGTGCTGGCTCCCATCCTGCCGGATAACTTCTCCACGCCCGTGGGCGCCCGCCCGGACCGGAGGTCGGTGCGGCGCAGCCTGATCTCCCCGTCCCCGCTGGAGCCCCAGCCCTCGCTGGCCCAGAAGTACTCGCTGGTGACCAAACAGTCCGCCGGAGGCAGGTCCGACAGGATTGCCAAGAAGGCCACCGAAGAGCCGGCCCCCTCCGCCCGCATCATCTGTGAGTTGGGGCCCCTGCCCTGGGTGGGGGTGCTGTGGGCCACCCCGGGTGCCTGGCTCAGCTGCCGGGGCTCGGGGACCCAGCAGGAGCTGTCACTGTCTGTGTTGATGTGCAGCTGTGTCACGTTGCAGGGGAGACACGTTCTGAGCTCACTGGGCGAATGTCACAGCGTGATCACACGCCCGCGCCTTCTGCTCACCTGGCCGCACGGGGACCACTGCGCAGGTGCGGCCTGGCACCCACCACAGCTCTCAGGTGGCCCGTGCCATGATTAGGCGCTCTGTGGCCAGTGGGCCCAGTGGCCACTTTGGCTGAAGTGACCGAGCCCTGAATTCTGAGGCGTTTTGCTTTGTTGAGATGTCAGTCGCCTCACGTAGTGGCGGCAGATTGGGCAGCGCAGATCCGGGCCAATCTGACTGAACAAATGCAGAAACAGGTCCAGGGAGGAGGCCGCCGCGTCCCCATGGTTAAGGACGCCATGGTGCGCCCTTTACTCCTGGGCGGGTCCACGGGCCGCTCCCGTCGGCATGCCCATTTGGCCCGGAGAGACTGAGGCGAAAGTTGGTGAATTCCTGTTGCTCATTTCCGTACAGGTGACGGGGTTGAGCGGCTGAGGTTTTCTTGGTTACCCCACATAGGGTGTTAAGAACGGGCCTGCCACGTGAGAAGTTAGCTGCTTTTATCGACCAAGCCCATCTCGGGGCTCATCCCTCTCTTAGGGTGGAAGGAAGAAGGAAAGGAGGGAGACGTGAAATGTGGTGCTTGAGCACTGGAGTTCCACAGATTCTGGGTGACCCTGGGATACCAACCATAGAACCCAAGACCCCTGTCCCTGAGTGTAGGTGTGGCCAGGCCACCCCCAACATGGCGCTGCAGGGGCGTGGGGCAGCGAGGGTGGGGGCCTCCTGGAGGAATTCCTGACGCCCAGCGCTGGGATGTAGCTGGGCGAGCAGCTCTGACATGGGTCTTAGTTTGGGTTTCCCCAGAAGGCGTCCTTGTTGCAAGGACTTGAGTGTAGCTTCTTAGTTTTGGGGAGAAGGAAAGATCTGCCACAGGGGAGATGGGAGGTGAGTCCGGGAGAGGAAGGGGGGCCGGTGCCTCAGGGACCCTCTGCAAGCCTCCAGGCCGGGCTGGTGGGGGTGTGAGCGGCAGAGATCCACTGGTGCTGTGTGCGCAGTGGGTGGGCAGGGGTTTCTGGAGGCTCCTTGGGGTTCCCCAGGCACCTCTGCATTGGGGTATAGCTCTTGCGTCCCTCTGCCAGGCCATTTCCGAGGCCCGAATGGCATGCAGGGGCGCCGGTGAGGTGTTGTGTGGCCTCACGGGGGTCTGCTCAGCCTCTGCTCCTCGTCAGCAGGCACGGGGACAGGACCAGAGCCAGGTCTGGCTACTGACCCCTCAAGTGGGAGCAGACACCACCCATAACCACCAGCCTCCCTTCCGTGCCTCCAGGCCTGGCTCCTACACCCTAGAAAGGGCCCTGCTTCTGTTCCCTCTGTGCCCCACAGTTTGATGTTCCAGCTTCTGGTTCATCTTCTTTCCCTTAGACCGACGGGCACTGCCAGCCTCGACCCCAGACCACGGTCCCATAGCAGCCAGCCTGCTCCGTGCCCCATCGGGCCCCTCCCCAGCACCTCCCCTCCACCCTCCCCCTGGGGTCGCCTCGGTTTTGCAGTCAGACTCAGGGTTTGCTATCGGCTTGGTTTTGTCTGGCCCTTTGGTGGTTTCTCTCTAGTCCACATGTAGGCGCGGGGCCCGAAGCCCCATCACGAGCCCTGGGATCTGTCCTGTGCTTTGTCGCTCAGTTATGGCGATTTTGTAGCTCCCACTTCGGGTGTCTGAAGATCCTTTCGCTGAGAGACGCCCATCTCAGATGGCACCCACCTTTCCTTGTGGGTCCCTGCCAAGGAGCACCCTGATTTCCTGTCTCAGAGCAGCGGTGGGCGCTGGGAGGCTGTGACACCCAGGACGGTGGAGACTCGTTTTCTGAAATTCTGCTTGGGGCTGTCTTTTTATGGAGGGGGGCCCCCAATTTCTTACTGTATTGGCCACAAATATCATGAATTGATTTGCTGGGCGGGACGCTCACTTCGTTCATGCCTAAGAAATGCCTGCCGCGCGCCCGGCTCAGCTCACCGTGGCTGGCGCCTTTCTTTCCACTCAAGCTCGTGTCCGGGACAAAAGGCGGCCGTGCAGCTGGGTCCCCGACGGGGTGCTTCGGGGCCGGGTGGCAGCGGGAGTTCTGTGTGCCTGCTGCTTCCGCTCGGTGTTAGCGAGCGGGGCTCCCGCGTGGGGCCGTCACTGGCCCCCACTGTCCGCCGGGGACATCCCGAGACACCGGGCGTTTCTGTCCAGCGAGGGAGCCTTGTTGGGAGCTCAGGCTGCGGCGCTTCCTCTCCCTCTGCTATTTGCCTTCGGGCACATCGCAGCATACTTAGCACTTGTGGGTACCCCAGAAGGGTCGTGGGGACTCGGCACTTTGAGAACCACCTACCTGGACGTCCTTCTCCCTCCACCCAAGCCCGCCGTATGCCTCTCCTCCCAGCCTCCCGACCAGCTCAGCTCCCCCTTACACGCCGTGAGGTCCCCGCTCGCTTCTGGCCCCTGTCACGGTCCTTTACGGGCCCGCGCTTGCCCTCCCCGGGGACCAGGCCTGGGCCTGGCGCGCAGACGGTGCTCAGCGTTTGCTGAGGGGCGGGCGGCCTGGGCTTGGCTCCGCGCTCTTGCACTGTCCTCCTTCCCAAGACGCTTCCGTCCGGCAAAGGAGCCACGGCGTGCCCTGCGGTGGGCACGAGCCAGCTCCTCGGTAACAGGAGACCTAAAGCCGACAGCTCCACGGGAGACCTCGGCATGAGGGAGTTCTCAGCCAGGACAGGGGTGTCCGGGGGGTGGGGGGGCCTGACTGTGGCCAGGGAGCCGCCAGGCCCCCGCAGACCTGCTTCCCGGGGCTTCCCGGGGTGGCACCTGGCTGGCTTCTGATGCATCTCTGCTTCCTTTGTTTCTCCTCAGGTCACAGTTACCTGGAGAGGCTTCTAAACGTTGAGGTGCCCCCCAAAGTCAGGTAATTTCAGTTCCAAGGCATGGGGACCTTCGCAGGGTACTCTGGAGGTGAACCTTGGGGCTCCTGCCTGGGCTCAGGCCAGCCCATCTGATGTGGGCCCCCCTGGATCTCTGCCCCTCTGTGGGGGGGTCGTGGGCTGGCTGGGTGGCCCCACAGTGCCCCCTGCTCTGCTTTCAGCCCTGAGCAGAAGGAGCCCAGTGAGAAGGCTGAGCCTGTGGTGCCCGTGGCGGCAGCTGAGCCAGAGGTGAGGTGGGCGGGCCGGGAGGGGAGGGCTCGGGCCGTGAGGCTCCCAGGTGCAGACTTCCAAAGCTGTGCTGCTTCCTCCAGACCCCCAAGAAGGACGGCAGCACCGCATGTCCTCGCAGAGCCACCAAGATGGCCATCAGCACCCCTGGCTCGCAGCCTGCGGTTGGTGGCCAGGCCACGCCCCCAGAAGGGCAGCCGGGTGAGTCTCCCTGACCTGCTGTGTGCAGGTGCCTGGAGCTGGGGTGGCCTGGAGGCCTGGGCCTGGCATCTCTCTGGGGGTGAGGACGCCCCATATTGTGGGCTGACAAGCCAAGAAAAAAGTGGGACCCAGAGGTGCTTAGATCTTCTCAGAGTCCACAGGCTTCCTCTCCCACCTTTTGATGGAACTGCTACCAGGTGCCCTGTGAGTGGCCTTGGCTGCTCGGTGCAGGAAGAAAGGGAAGGACTGGGGTCCGGCACCCACCAAATGTGGCGGGTCAGGGCCTTGGGCCCCGCCTGGGGGCAGCGGGAAGACCTGCGCACTGGTGTCTGACCGCCGGCCTGCTGCCTGGTGCTGGCTCACTTCTCTGTGGTTCCGTCTAAAGAGGGCGGGAGAGCTGTGGGCTTTGGCACCCCTGGCACCCCCGGAGGTAACGCACATGCCCCTGGTGTGAGGCGCACTGTGGCTGTGAGATCTGGACCCGGCTTCCCAGCTTAGGATGGGATCGGGGATATCTGCCTCCCTGCCCTGTGCACCCAGGGGCCTGCAAGGTCCTTTGGAGCAAAGAGGTGGGGTGCACGCTTGCTCTAGCAGTGCGTCTGACCCCACACCCCACCCGCTGACCCCACATAGAGGCCTCCCTCCTCCTGTCCCAGCAGCCCCAGCGAAAGGGCTGGGAGGATGGGGACGTCAAAGCCAGTCAGGGGTCAGTCAGAGCTGGGAGCTTCTGTCTGCTCCCCTGGCCCCAGCGGCAGGGGTGGCGGATCACGATTGGGGCCACCTCGATGGCGTTGTCCTGCCGTTCTTGCCACAGGCCAGGCGTTGGGGGAGGGGTCTACAGGCTGGGCTCCGGACGTCCACACCCTTGCCAAGGCCATTAGTAGGGCCCACGAGGGCGGGAGCCTCGCCTGGAGCTGCCTCTGGGGGCTCCTTCCCGTGGCCCCCTCCATGCTCCCTGGCCCTCAGGGAAATTGCTCTCTTCACAGAGGCCAAGGCTGACCACGCACACAGCCCCAAGGAGCCACCCCACAGCGTCAGGTGTGCATCTGGGAAGGGGCCCAGGGGGCACGAGCCTCAGTTCTCGGGTGGGCAGTGGGCAGTTCTTGGCGGGGCCTGGGGCGCTGACTTAATGAAGGAGGTGGAAGGAGCCTGGCCTAGGGGTGGGCGGCCACATCATGGACCCCATCCTTCTGGTGCGACCTCCTGACCAAGTGGCCTTGGTCTTGTCCCTTCCTTCCCCTGGGCAGCAGAGGGTGGTCAGGGAGACCCTTCCTCTGTGGTGCCCTCCGGTCGGGAGTCCTGTGGGCCGGACCCAGTTTCGTTCACTGGGTGACCTTGCCTGTAGCATGGCCGGGGCTGTCGGGAGGGCCTGGGGTCAGCTTGGGAGCCAGCTGCCCCACCCCGACAGGAGGAAGCGCAGCTACAAGCAGGCAATAAGTGAGCTGGACGAGGAGCAGCCGCTGGACGAGGAGGAGCTGCAGCCCCCCAGGAGCAAGACCCCGTCCCCGCCCTGCCCGGCCAGCAAGGTGCGCGGCCTCCTGCCCTCGGTGCCCCGCCCGCCCGCCCGCAAGACCTGACCCAGGTCCCGTCTGCAGGTGGTGCGGCCCCTCCGGACCTTCCTGCATACCGTGCAGAGGAACCAGATGCTCATGACCCCGACCTCGGCCTCCCGCAGCAGCACCGTCAAGTCCTTCATTAAACGCAACACGCCCCTGCGCACCGACCCCAAGGTGAGGCGCCACCGGCCAAGTGTGGCGGAAGGTTGCAGTCTGTCCCCCAGGCTGCTGGGCGCCACATGGGGCGGGCCCAGGCACTTGTGACCTGGTGCTAGCTCGGGCCAGCTCAAGCCTCAGTGGCCATGGGCTGCTCGCATCTGGGGACTGGCCTGGCCTCCTGGGCACTGCCCTGCAGCCTAGAGTCTGGCCAGCTCGGTGTCACCCCGGGTGGGTCCGAGGCGGTGCTGCCGGCCAGAGGGTGCGGGTCCCCAGCAGACTCGCTGGCACAGCCAGGAGCTGGCCTGCTCCCCAGGAGCCCCTTCCCCGCATGGCATTAACTCTCGGCTCTCCTTGTCTCCTCTCCTCCACAGAGCAGCTTCGTTGTAAGTAAAGCCTTTTCCTGTCTTTGTAACTTAGCTCCACTAGCGCTTCCTGCTGTAGTCCTGCCCCGCCAAACTCACCTCACCTGTAGCGGCACTAACACCCCAAGCGGGGCACTGGGGGTGGTGGGGGTGAGCCAGAGGCTGGCCGCCTCCCTCTGCAGAGCCTGCCCTCTGCCGTGAGTGCTCCCAGGAGGACCAGTCTCAGAGCCTCCCTGAGGCAGGTGGAAGCAAAGGGGGGCGACCTGCGGCAGTTCACCAGGCCAAGCTTGAAATGTTCCCGCGGCACTGCCCTGCCCAGCACTGGGCTCCCCTCAGGTCTGGGCCTGAGAAGAGAACAGACAAGTCGCATCTGATCCCCAGACCACGGAGCTTACTGGGTCACAGACCTAAGCAACCGCCTTGAGGCGGCAGAGCCAAGCAGGGGAAGGAGGCCTGAATCTGACCCCCGGTTGAAGTTGGGGGTGCAGGAACTGCTCGCAGCGCCTCTGGAGAGAAGGCACATGAGCTGTTCTCTTCTCAGATAGCCCAGAGCTGAGCTGGGCCACTGGCCGTGAGCAGGGCCCACAGAGAACTGGGACCTGCTCACACTGGCTGGCTCCCTGGGGTCTCCCGAGGAGCTGCAGGGCCTCCCACTGGGAGGGCTTCTGCCTCCGGGCCACGGCCTGAGGGCCTAAGCAACACTGGGGCTTGGCAGGTCGAGAGGCTTCCCAGCAGCTGGACGGGTGGGCTCTAAGCGCGCCTCTCCTGAGGAAGGTTGGGGGGCTGGTCTCCTCGGGGAGAGGAGGCGATGGTGTGCCTTCCACATGCCGGCCAGCCGTCTGTGTAGCCTGACACTGCTGGCACAGGCCCGGCCCACAGTGGGGAACAAGGCTCGGCCGTGCCCCCGCTGCAAAGACTCCTCAGCCCCGCGCAGACTGAAGGAGCTGCGGCTGCCCTTTCCTGCTGGGGAGCCCAGGCCCTGGCACAGGCTGGTGGGGCCAAGACAGTACTCAGTGAGGCCGGGGGCCTGGGTGGTAGGCCCCAGGGGCCTTGGGCTGGTTACCTGACCGTGGGGCCTAACCTTCCTCAGCTACAGAATGAGAAGAGGCCACTGGTGAGGTGTACCCAACAATGACTGTCAAGCCCAGGGCTTGCTCAGAATGGCTCCCTGGGGGCAGAAGGGGGCAGAAGAGGCTAGAACACTTCTGGTTTCCCCCACCCTCTGCTTTGACCTTGAGGGCCGTCTCTGGGGAGTAGGGACAACCCAGCCCACCTTGGAGGGTTGGAGCAGAGAGCAGAGGCGGATTCTGTGAGTGAACAGCTCTGTTCCTCCCCAACACTCGTGTGCCAGGGGTAAGTGCCCGAGCTGTGCGGGCGTGTGGGCACGCAGCCTCCGGGAGGAGACTCATTTTGCTGAGCCCTGTGAAAGTAGTCTGTTCAGCCTTTGGGGGTTCATGGAAGTTCTGGGAGCCATAGGGCCTCTGCTTCTGGGGTGCTTTCCTTGTGGGCAAGTGGGCGGGAGGGGCTTCGTAGGGCAGGGCCTGGAGGTCCATTTTCCATCTTCGTGTCTTCGGATTTTTTTCAGCTCTGTGCCCTTCCCCTTGGGGGGTGACAAAACGGGACAGGCTGTCCCCTTAGACCCTGCTACTATTTCCACGGTGTCCTTCCCCTCTGTGCTCAGTGGGGTGCGTTTTTAGAGTTCACCTTCCCGGGTACCGGCTTCTGTCTTCTCCTTTCTGCTTTCGGTCCCGTCCACTGAGTTTTTAATTTGCTACTGTCCTTTTAGTTCTAAAATTTCCATTTGGTTCTTTAGATCTTCTCCTTGCTGCGATTCCCTTTTCCATTGTCCTAAGTGTGCTTGAGGTCACTTGAGGAAGCGTTTTTGGAGCAGGTGCTTGGAAGTGTGTCCCCGAGCCCGGCATCTCACGTCGCGGCGTCGCTGCCTGTGGCTGCCCTGCCCCGCGGCGTAGGCATTTTCCTGGTTCTCTGGGGCCAGTGGCTTTGGAGCGTACCGTATTTTGAGTTTGATGTCGGCAGTCTCTGGCTCTTGCTTAAATCATAGGGAGAAAGTTAGGAGTCACCGGCCCCTCTCTCCACCCTGATGGTCAGGGCTCGCCTCGGGGCCCGGGTGCAGGTGGGAAGCTGCTGGCGAGGGCAGAGGCCAAGGAGATAGATGGACAGCAGCTCGTGCAGGGAGGGGGCGCCCTGGGTGGCTGAGCCCAGAGATGGCAGTTGATGGGAGCCATTTTGGGGTGACGGGTGGGGGGCCCTAGACTGTCCTCTCCCTCTGACCACTCGGGTAAAGGGCTGGTCTTGTCCTTGGCCAGGGAGGGGGTGGCGCCTCCTGCCTAGCCCCCTCGCCGCCTACTCTGTGGCTGTACCCTCGCACTTTCTGGGCCTGCGGAAGAGGGGTGTCCCATCGTGGGTCTGCTGACCACCGGCTAGTACTTTCAAAAAGTTTTTTTGGTGTTTCTCGTGTGGTCATACGACAGGAAGTGGGGAAATAAAGAAGCCCATCCGGCATCTACCTCGCCAGCAGGTGGCGGCCTTGGTTAGCATTTGGCAATGCCTGCTTTTGTGGTTTTTGACTATTATGAAAAAAATAGTTGATATATAGAAAAGAGAGAGCGTGTGTGTGTCTGCAGACATGTTTATAAGTTATAAAGCACAGTAGTAGTAGGTCCACACTTGCGTGCCCACGCCCCTTAAATAGAACCTTCAGCGTAGCTTTCACGGCTGCCCTGTCCCTTCCCGATCTCATTCTTCTTTCTTTTTTCAAATGCACTTTTCCAGAGTTATAATCAGAGCTTCCATCCAGGTCTGAACTTGGTTTGGAACGACTGACTTGACGGGTGGAGGACACTCGTGACTCGGGCCTTTGGGGCCTCGGCAGGAAAGACTAAGCGTGGCACGACTCAGCCTGGGTGGGGATGGAGGTGTGTGGGGGCGCCTCTGCCCCTCAGGCGCACTCCAGAGCTGGTGTCTGTCTGGCTGTGGGCTGCAGGGGCCACAGGGCAGCCCTTGGGAGGCTTGTCCTAGGCCAGCACTGCGTTGTCCTCACCCCGACCCTCCTCCCCCCACCCCACCCCCAGGAAAAGGAGCGGCAGCGACTGGAAAACCTGCGGCGGAAGGAGGAGGCCGAGCAGCTCCGCAGGCAGAAGGTGGAGGAGGACAAGCGGCGGCGGCTGGAGGAGGTGAAGCTGTAAGTGGCTGGTCCTTGGCCCCCAGCCCCGCACCTTGGCCGGGCTCCCCGTGACCGCCCTGTGTCCACAGGAAGCGTGAGGAGCGCCTCCGAAAGGTGCTGCAGGCCCGGGAGCGGGCAGAGCAGATAAAGGAGGAGAAGAAGAAGCAGATCGAACAGAAGTTTGCTCAGATTGACGAGAAGACTGAGAAGGTACGAGCCTGGGCTGGGGGACGGCCAAGCTGCGCTGTGTTCAGCCTGGCGCGGCCCTGGCGGTGCCAACTTGGCGTCCTGAGGGTTGGGCCTGGACCCTCAGGCAGTTACGCGTTAGATGCCCTGTAGCCTTCTGTCCGTCCCACGGGCCCTGGGGTCTGTTCTGCGCCAGGCTGAGGGCGACGGTCTCTGTGGCAGCGCTGTGCGAGTGGGTGGGCCGAGGCCCCTGGGCAGGACAGGCTTCCGGTGCCCCCTCCCCGGGCTGTGGGGAATAAGCCCCTTTGCCGGGGATGGAGCCTCCCGCCAGCATAGTCCCGCCCTGCCCTGCGGGTTCAGTGAGGAGGGCAGCTCCAGCGGACACCTGTGGGTGGGCTCTGCAGGCCAAGGAGGAACGGCTGGCTGAGGAGAAGGCCAAGAAAAAGGCCGCGGCTAAGAAGATGGAGGAGGTGGAGGCACGCAGGAGGCAGGAGGAGGAGGCACGGAGGCTCCGGTGGCTGCAGCAGGTGCGAAAGGGGGGCAAAGTGGGGGCAGCGGGCGTCAGGGAAGAGGTGGGCAGGACGGGCCCTGCCTCGACGCCCCACTTGTTGGGTCGGTCCTGAAGGACCTTATGGCTTCAACCCAGGAAGAGGCCAGGCACTGCCTTGGAGTCGGCAGTGGCGACAGTGACCTGCCTCCCGTGTTCTGCGGAGGTGGCAGTGTCAGGGTTAAGGACCCCGGGGCCAGACTTTCCATCAGCTCTGCCATTTACTAGCTGTGTGTCCCTGGACAGGTTACCTGACCTCTCTGTGCTCTGGTTCCTTCAGATAGCACCGTTGCCTACGTAAAACTAGGCTTGTTGGATGATGTTTTTTGCCTGTAAAAGGAGGGGCCTGACCACTTCCTGGGAACTGTCAGCCTTGCGGCTGCCGGGCACAGAGATCAGTCGTTAGGGGTTAGAACACTAATAAACATTTACTGAGAATTTCCTGCGTGCTGGGTGCTGTGTGAGGTGTAGAACCTCTGCAGCCTCACAAAGTGTAGCAGTTACTGCTGTGCCCGCCTTACTGATGAGGGGACCGAGGTCTGGGGCCCGAGCAAGGTGCCCAGCGGCTCGTGGCCCTGGCCCCGGCCCATACCGCTAGCGAGGAGACCCGCTGCTCCAGCGCTGTTGGAGGCGCCCTTCCAGGCGGGTCGTGGCGATTCTCCCAGAGCTTTGTGTGGGTGTTCCTGGCTGAGCCCCTGCCCGTCTCCGGGCGCTGGTGAAGTGTCCCGAGAGGAGCCGGGCTGCCAGGTGGGAGCAGGCCCTCGCCCCTCCGCACCCGTCACCCAGCCCCGTCTCGCCCCTCTGGCCCACGTGCAGCTGAGGGCACCGACCCTGCTCTGTCCTCAGGAGGAGGAGCGGCGGCACCAGGAGCTGCTGCAAAAGAAGAAGGAGGAGGAGCAGGAGCGGCTGCGGAAGGCGGCCGAGGCCAAGAGGCTGGCGGAGCAGCGCGAGCAGGAGCGGCTGCTGGCCGAGCAGAGGGAGCAGGAGCGCAAGAGGGAGCAGGAGCGGCTCCAGGCTGAGAGGTGAGGGGCCAGGGCGACGCCCTGCTGCCGCCGGGAGAGACAGAAGTAGCTTCGATGGGCCCCACCTCCCTTGGGGGTTTGGACAAGGCCGACTTCTTGGCTGCAGACCCAGAGCCCCGCAGGAGGCAGCCCTCAAACAGGGGCCTTGCTGCGGAGACTCCAGGCCTCGCAGGCCGATCGCCCGGGACTTTGCCCGGGACCAGCTGGGTGTGCTCGCCCCTCTGGCTGGTTTGTTCCTCTGCTGACACGGCTGGGGGCGCAGGGTTGTAGGGCAAACCAATACTCGTGAGTGTGGGCGCTCGGACATGGCTTCTTTGTGGTGACGCTCAGTGAGGCTGCAGCCTCCGGGGGTGGTGAGGGGTCAGGTTGCCCCCAGCATGGCCGCCTGCCCCTCTGGGAAGCAGATGAGCCCGGAGGCCTTGCAGCTCTCAGAGGCAGTGGGCTCCGGGCCACCTCCTGGGAAGCTCCAGGCTACACTTCCATGTCCCAACCCATTGGATGGACACCCTACGGGCGGGTGGCCCCACCTGGTGGAGAAGTGGGGGTCATAGGCGGGGCACCGGCCAGGGGTCCCAGGTTCTGTGGCAGAGTCGGAGAGGGGACAGAGCGAGGCTGGGTGGCAACCGCTGCTGGGTGGCAACCGCTGTGGGTTTAGAGCTGATGTGTGCCAGGCAGTGCCGGGACCCAGAGCATGAGGGTGGTCATGCTTGGCGGAGGGGCAAGTGCCCAGCTACACACTTGCTTCCTTGAAGCCCTGAGGTCTCACGTGAGTCCCCTGGGGTGTAAGAATCAGCAGCTCCACTTCTTAGAGGGAGAAACGGGTTCAGAGAGGTTCAGCAACATGTCTCGAGCTCGTGAGTGGCGTTGGCTCCAAACCCATGACCGCGCCCCGCCCCCTCACAGCAGGCTGGAGCGGGGTGTGTCTGCCCTATGGGTTGGGGTGATTGCAGGCCACCCCCATTATCTTGACACATTCTTGTGGTGACTTTGGAGGGTAGGTGTAATGACTCCCCGTTGTACAGCTGATAGGACTCAGGCTTGGAGGCCCAAGTTGTGTGGAAGAATTTGGGGGACCTGCTGAGCCCTGCCTGCAGCCCCTGGGCACATGTTCTCCTGCCCTAGGCCTTCGGGGCGCAGCACGGCCAGGCGCCTAGCGGTGTGCCTGTCCTGCCATTGCGTTTTCTACGGGGTGGGAGCGGGGCTCAGCTTCCGGGCTGACGGGCTCTCGCTGGCCCCCAGGGAGCTGCAGGAGAGGGAGCGGGCCCTGCGGCTGCAGAGGGAACTGGAGGAGAAGCGGAAAAAGGTAAGAGGGAGCCGGGTGGGTGGGGCTCCCATGAGTCTGCCAAACCTGGACTGGGGCGGCCTGACCCGGTGGCTTCTGATGCAGGAGCTGCCGTGTGTGGGGTTGACCTGGGGGAGGGGAGCGTGTGTGCAAGCACACAAACACACACGCACCCGGTTCCCTGACACCGGCCTGTCCGTCCCAGGAAGAACAGCAGCGCCTGGCTGAGCAGCGGCGCCAGGAAGAGCGGGAGAGGAAGGCCAAGGAGGCCGCAGCGGCCGGCAAAGGCCTGAACGTGACCGTGGAGGTGCAGGTGAGGCCGGGGCACCAGAACCGGGACGCCTGCAACCCTGATGACTCTTCCCAGTAATGGGGCCCCCGACTGAGTGGCGGGCCCGTGAGAGAGAGGGACGGGGCGGCTGGGCCCGTTCTTTAACATTTTACTTTTTTGCGTATATATATATATATTTTTTTTTTTTCTTGTTATAAAAGTAAGATTTGCTATCGAGGACAAAAAAAGTAGCTATAAAAGATTATAAAGTAATAGAAAGATTTTCTCAGAGGAAAACTCTTGGTCTAGAGTACCTTTTTCTGTGTTGCTGCGTATAAACGCTTTGCACACGCACGCACACCCAGCTTTAAATGGGCAGAGACTAAACTGTCTTAGTCTCTTCCAGCAGCTGCAACCCACATAGCCTGGGCGATCTAACCACAGCTGTTATTTCCCACAGTCCTTCAAGGTCAAGGGCCATAGGTTCAGCGTCGGCCGCGCACCGTCTCCTGGGCCCGTGGCCACATTCTCACATGGCGGGAGGGAAGAGGGGGCTCTCCTTGGGCTCTTTCCAAGGGACGAATCTCATTCATGAGGGCCCCCCTCATGACCTAATCACCTCCCAAAGACCCCCACCTCCTGATTCTATCCCACTGGGGTTAGGATTTAACAGGGATGGGACGGTGGGGAGAACAAACACCTAGCGCGTAACACGCACCATTCGACAGCGTGAATCCCCCTCCCTCTGTCCCTCCGGGCGTCTTGTGGGTCTGCCTGTTGCAGCGCCTGCAGGTCTCTCTCTGGCCGCTGCGTGCCTTAGTCGGACCAGAGTTTCTTTGACCAGGTCCTGGTGATGAGCATTTCAGCGATTTCCAGATTCACGCTGTCACGGGCAGTGTGGAAGGAGGAAGGTTTCCACTCCCGCGTAGTTTAGGCCTTTGGCAGCCTGGGGTGGCCGGGTGCTCCCTTACGGTGGTGGGGGCGCCCTGGCCTGGAAATGATCGCGCGCGCGGGAGGCCACAGCCGTGGTGGTGTGATGTTTTAAGCGAGAAAGTGACCCCAAACCTTTTCCTTTTTCCTGTGAAGGGAGGGAGGTGCCCAGGGAGAGGTGTGGGGGTGCTGACGGCCATGTTTATCATTTCCAGTCTCCAGCCTGCACCTCGTATCAGATGACTCCACAGGGGCACAGGGCACCCCCCAAGATCAACCCAGATAACTATGGGATGGATCTGAATAGTGACGACTCCACTGATGACGAGGCCCAACCCCGGAAGCCCATCCCCACCTGGGCCAGAGGTAAGCAGGGCCCGGAGCGCCGAGGGCCCTGGTGTCCTCGCCTGTGGTTTCCGGGGCTCTGGAGGCAGTGGTGCAGCGGGTATCGGGAGGCTGTGGGCTTGGCCGCTACACGCCTTGACCTGGCAAGGCTGCATCAGGCCTTAGACACGGCCCAGGGGAGGGTGGGCACCCCGGGGCCAGTGGGCTCCCCGTGGACCAGGCCTGTGATGTTGGGCAGAACCTTTCTCCTCAGGGCAGTCAGTGGCAGCTGGCGCCGGCTCCAGACCCCTCCGTGGAGTCCTGCCCAGCAGGCTAATCTGGGCTGACACTTGCCAGCTCTCTTAGGCTCAGTTTTCTCATCTGTGAAGTGGGGGTCATCATGGGACCAGCTGAGAAGGTTCTCGGGGGTGAAGCGAGTCAGAAAACAGGTGGTCTGGTGCTGGGTGCGTGTTCTGCCCCCTCCTTCCCCTAGCTGGGAGGCGTGGGGCTGACGAGATAGACACTGACTGAGGCAGTGAGGGTGGAATACGCACCCCAGTACCAGAGCCAGCTTGGCTTGTTGCCCCCTGTGCCTGTTGCTGGCTGTGTCTTTGGGGGTATTGGAGGATCTGTTCCCAGGGGCGTTTGTGGGAATAATGAGCCATGTGTGCTCTTGAAGAAACTATCAGGCCAAGCTGCTGGAGGCTGGCCATGGGGAAGTGCAAGAGCCTGGGCCCTGGGCAGGAGAAGAGGCTCGGCTGAGAAAGGCTGATAATGGCAGGGGCATGCTGGGCTGGGGGGCTGTGAGGCCTCTATGGGTGTGTGGGGGATAGGGAGGCCCATGGAGAGCCCCAGGGCAGTGACCCCGCCCTCCCTGTTCCCCTGCAGGCACCCAGCTCAGCCAGGCCATTGTCCACCAGTACTACCACCCCCCGAACCTTCTCGAGCTCTTTGGAACCATTCTCCCCCTGGACCTGGAGGACATCTTCAAGAAGAGCAAGCCCCGCTACCACAAGCGCACCAGCTCTGCTGTGTGGAACTCGCCCCCCCTGCAGGGCCCCAGGGTCCCTGGCAGCCTGGCCTACAGCCTGAAGAAGTACTGAGGCGACCCCAGGCCTTCTCAGCGGTCTCGGCTCCTATCTGTCTGTCTGTCCGCCTCTGTTGGTCGGTGCCCTCCTGCCTGGCAGTCTGTCGCTGAGGGTTTGGTCTTGTGTATATATATAAATGTTCTCTGTCATGGGTGGAAAGTGGCCCGGACCTATTTGGAGGCTGCGCTTTGGGTGGTTGGGGAAGAACCAGGCCCAGCCCCACCCAGCCCGAGAGCAGCCCTCTGTAAATAGATTGTTACACTTCAGCTAAATTTTAGCCTCTAGTGTTTGAGAGCTAGGTTAATAAAGTCTATTCCTTCAAGCCTGTTGCGGGTATTGTGGAGATAGGACCTCAACAACAGGCCCTGGCCCCTGGCCCCTCAGAGTGGGCCCCTCAGAGTGCTAGGACGACCGGATGGGCTGGAGGACCAGGGCACTGTTCTGGGGTGTGCTTCAGAGTCCCCTGGGCCCACCCCAGAGATGCTGGCACAGCCCGTCACAGCTGGCCTTCCTGGTAGTCGTCACATTGAACGCCCAGCAGGTTGCAGCCTCCCGGTTACCTTCACCGGGGTACACCTGATAGGGTCAGTGTCCGGCCCTCATTCGGGCATCATCAGGGCAGGAGTCGCACTTCAGAGCAAGAGTTTTAGTTTAGTTTAAAGAAAACGTCAGCAGCCGCCTGGTGTGTACGTGCCGCCCGGGCTGTGCGCGGCGCCTCCCCTGGCGACTGCCAGTCCCTGCCCTTCCTGCTCTCCCTGCAGAAGCTGATGGGGACTAAATGAGTTAAGAAAGCTTCTTCCATTTTTCAAAAGCTATGACCTGCAATGGCAAGTCACCTCTTTTTTTATGAGCAGAACTGAAACGTTTGCTTTTCTCCCTTGATTCCAGAATGCACAGACTTTTGAAATACCTCATGCAAGGCTGAACTTTGGGTCCTTGGAATGTACCTGTAGGTCTGGAAACTGGACACAATTGTTTGATTGGATTGATCTGTTCTCAAGACAGAGACTAGTTGTATGAAATAATTAAATCAGCTGACTTGTGGAACTTCTTGAGAAGTTCCAAAGCAGGAGTGTAGAAGAGTTAAAATACATGCCAAAATAAGTCATTTTTGGTAAAAGCAACCTCCACCCAGCCTTCAGAGCCTCTCCCATGAAATCCATCTTTTGCCAAGTCTTTTAACCATTTCGAGCTGATTTTTGTGTCTGGTGTGAGATAGTGGTCTAGTTTTATTTTGCATGAGACTGTCCAGTTTTCCCAGCACCATTTTTTAAAGAGACTTTCCTTATTCCAGTGCTTATTCTTAGCTCCCTTGTCATAGATTAGTTGTCCGTGTATGTGTGGTTTTATTTCTGGGCTTTCAATTCGATTCCATTGGTCCGTGTGTCTGTTTTTGTTCCAGTACCATGCTGTTTAATTATTAGGGCTTTGTAGTATAGCTCGTAGTCTGGGCGTGTAATGTCCCATTCTTCCCTTTTTTAGTCAGGAGTGCTTTGGCTATTTGGGGTTTTTTGTAATTCCATATGGAATTTCAGCAATATTCCATTTCTTTGAAGAATGTCATTGAGATTTTTATGAATCTATATATTGCTTTGAGTAGAATGGCTGTTGTGACTTTTTTTTAAAATATGTCCAATTGTTTCAAGACAATTTGTTGAAAAAATTATCCTTCCCACACCGAATTGCCTTTCCACCTTTGTCAAAAGCTAAGTGACCATATTGATGTAGCTTTATTTGTGGATTCTATTTAGTTCCATGGCTCTATCTTTACACCAATAGCAAGTCCTAAGTTCTGTAGCTTTATAATAAGTCTTGATGTGGCATAGCCCCTCCAAATGTGCTCATATTTTTCAATTGCTTTGGCTGTTATAGGTCCTTTGCAGTTCAATGTGAAAATTTAAGAGTAAAAAAGCCAAGGAGAACTCTGACACCTCTCTGTCTATGTGGGAGAGGCCCAGCGCAACTAACACGTGGCTTCAGACATCATAAAAAAAGAAAAAATGGGCCCAAAAGGAAAATCCACACTGGGTCCCCTCCCAGACTTACTACGTAATCTCATTGCCTCTCAGCCTCTCCCAAAAGTGTCACCCTAAACCAGTCACTCTGGAGTTCCCTGTCAGCACCAGTGAGGTCATCTCCATAATACCCTCTGTACCCCCACCCCACCTTCCCTAATGGAAAACAGGAAAATCTTAGTGTTTTTGTATTTGGCACAAATGATTTGCACGTGACACAAAAAGTATGCGCTCTGAAAGAAAAAGTTACTCGAAATTTTAAAACATTTTGCTCTTTCAAAAGTTACCTACTCGGCCTCCCAGGTGGCACCGGGGTTAAAGTCTCAGTGCTATCAAGCTATTGCCAGCCACTGTCGCCTGAGTTCAATCCTAGATCCTCAGCCAGGGAGCTGACCCACATGGCACAGCAGACCTCTCCTGTCTCCCCACTGCTCCCCTCAGCAGTGTACTTCAGTCGATCTGCCTGTTCTGCTCCCCACTCTGTCTCTGGTGGATCCTCTCCCCTATCTGCCACCGACCTCTGGCCTGGACCCCAGTTCTTGTATGCATATATAAATAAAATCTTTTTTTTAAAAAAAGTGACCTACTCAGCAAAGGAGGGAAAAAAAATCAGATTGTTTCACTTACATGTGGAACATAGAGAAACCAAAGTGTCAGGAAAAACAAAAAAGACAAAACTGTCGATCTGTGGCTTACAGCAGGGGAGTGGAGAGAAGAGCACAGGACGGGTGATGGGTGATGGGGGGCCCTGGTGGTGGGAGAACTGTGGGGACCGCACCAGAGGGGAGAAATCAAATACTCAAAATTAACAAAGAGGTAAGAATTTTAAAAGTTGCTTAGTCAGCATCTCGTTCCCCACCATGGAATGGTCCTAGTGGCTTATCTACCATATTCCCAGGAGCAGAGGCGGGGATGGTCCTGCTTGTGAAGATGAACGAACAGGTCCAGGCTCTTGCTCAGTAGGAATCATGCATGAAGCCAGCCCCTCCCTGGAGCCCACCCCCTTGCCTACTGACCCCAGCTAAGTGGCTGGCCTGTGAGGCTTCCCCTGCCTCCCTCAGGTGCCTTCTGGCCACCTGTCTCGTGCAGCTGGGAGCCCTTGAGCCCCGGGCACAAGCTCGGTCAGCTGAGCCACGGTGAAGGCTGGGAAAACTGCACTTGCAAAAGCTGTGGAGCCCTGTCCCCGCCCGGCTTCCAGGTGAGTTCAGAAGGCTCAGGAAAGAAGGAAGAGCAGGCATGAGAAGGGAAATGCCATCACCTGTTCCCCAGGTTTGCAAACTACCCAGATGTCAGGTTGCCCCCTCTCTGAGCCTCTTGGTTCCTAAGGTGCTTTTGGGGCAGCTACCGAGCGGGAGAGCGGCACCCAGTCACTCGGCGGCAGCCAAATCACTGAGACCCGAGATACCTGCTTTGGAACACACCCTCAGCTGTCCCTGCTGGCAGAGTAGGAGAGAACTTTGTCGAGGCTGGGAGACTCAGGGAGCAGGTTCTCAATAGCGCTGGCAGACGGGTAGACCGGAAAGGAGGCCTGGAGCCCTCGGTGGCTTTTTAGGCTTTTAATGGTCTCTTGAAGAGAGGCAGCCAGAGACAGGGCAGGCAACGGGGCCAGGGAGGGGCGGGGTGGGGGGCAGGCCTCCCAGCCACCAGTGAATCTTAACTCTCTGGGCTCTCTCCAGCGTCTGTGGTCTCTTGCACCTCAAATGGTCCTTTGCTCCACACTCTGTTCTCTGCTGCTTCTGCTTCTTCCACTTCTTTTACTTCTGCTGCTTATAAGCCCAGTCTCTCCATGCCCAGGTGCGCCCACTCATGCACGCCTACACCCTACTTCAGGTGTCTGCTCTCAGGCATGAGTGTAGGCCTGCAGGGGGTCTAACGTGGGGGGAGGGCGGAAGAACTTGCCGATTCTCGTTTACCCTACAAACTTAGAAATCCCCACTCCTGTCCAATAATTATGAGCTGTGTCTGCATGCTGGACGGAGGAAGTGACTCAAAACAGGGAGCTTTTAAAGTAGTCAATTTCATATGCCTTGATTACATTAAGCTGGAACAATGGCTAGGAAGGTTGCATTTTCATTCAGATTCAGATTGCCTAAATCCATGAAGCTTTGATCTTATTTGCCCCCACAAATAAGGTGGGGAGGGAGACAAATCCTAAGCTCCAGGCAGTGATGGTAGCTTGTTCTGGTCACTATTTTAATCAGAGACGCCCTCAGGGCTAGAACCCTGACCGTGCTGACAGCCTGGGTTTTTGAAGTCACTGACACCTGCCCTGTTCAGATAAATAAAGCTTTGCTCTGTGGCAATTGCTTGGTAATGAGGGGCGTTCCCTCGCGTTCCAGTAGGGGGCGCTACAGCACAGGTTTTGACTTCCTCTTGCTGCTGCGCCAAAGGCTGCAGCTGAGCCTTCC
>PVIJ01017924.1:0-27904 GCA_004024925.1 Scalopus aquaticus | reverse complement strand
GGGGGGGGGGAAGGGGAGGATAAGGGCACAAAATGGAAGAGAGGAGAATACAGGGGACCATGGAGATGGATCATGGGTGAATTGGTGGTGGGCTGCCCAAGGGGAATACAAAATGTAAAAGACATAAATAACAATAAAAAAAAAGAAAACAAAAAAAAGAATATATATATAAGAAAACCCTTAACAAAGGACCAAACTGAAGTTCTAAGAAATTGAAGTTTTAATTAGGACAGAGATGTTGGATGACTTTCTGCAAATGTTATTGATATTTTCAGCTTCAGATTCCAAGGGAATTCCTTATGTATGATAACTGCTCCTCTCCACATCCAACTGAAAGCATTTCACTGTCTCTCAGTTTTGTTAAAATTTACACATCCTAAAGTATTCCAGCTGTTCACCCAAGACTGCAGCTAAAAAAACAGCTATGAAATTCCAATCATAAGATTTCAAATTTGGCTCAGTTTCTTAATTCTAACTTAGCAAAACTTCTAATCACCCTGCACAATTCCCTAAGAGTCTTTGGGACAGGATATTTCTAGAACAACATACATTCTGTAAAGCAGGTGAGCTTACCTGTGTCCCAGTTCTTTAAGGACCAGTTTACAAATACGGATTGTATGAAAGAAACATCTTTATAAATGTTTACTTCCTTGGGAAAATGGCAAATAAAACAGACTGTCTTTGGATAAAGACCTCTCTTCTTAACAGTGACCAGAATTCAGATTTGGCAAAAAACATATCTTCTCCAGTTCTAATCCTAAACATATTAGTTTCAACTAATATGACATAAAAACCTAAACACTGAATGCTCTTACTTATTAAAATCAGAGTAGCCTGATTCCATATGAAGTGCTCTGCTGAAAAATGCTTAATGATTAAAACGCTCCTGAGAGAGGCCTTCCTGGTGGTGCAGGGGTCGAAGTCAGTGCTAACAAGCTACCAGCAGCCAATGCAGCATGAGTTGAATCCCTGGCCAGGGTGCTGACGCACATGGCGCAGCAGACCTCTCCTGTCTCGTCCGTTGCTCCCCTCAGCAGTGTATTTCAGTCAGTCTGCCTGTTCTGTTCCCGACTCTGTCTCTGGTGAATCCTCTCACTGCCCACCCCACCACACCTCTGGCCTGTACCCCGTTCTTGTATACATAAATAAATAAATCTTAAAAAAATATGCCAGAGAGAATGCATAGGTGCAAAAACGAGACTTTTCAAAACCTGGAGGAGAAATGAGTTCATACTGTAAAATATCCATTGAAATGCATGTTTGCCTAATAAAAGAGCTTAAATATGGAAAGTGGCAGCTTCAAGGTTAGGTGCAAGAGGCAGGTCTTGGAGTTGCTATAATGGGTAAGGTCTGACTGGCAGAGGAAGAACCTTTGGAAGTGACAGAGGAGAGACTTCCTGCAGGTGGGAAGAGGTGTGTGCAAGGGGACAGCAGGAACACTGAGCACAGGATCGGGGAGGGGGGGAGCAGGGACAATTCATCAGATGAAAACAAAGCTTCCTGTTCTGACATCATCGGGCCTGCCTGGGACCTCCGGCAGAGTTGTGATGAAGGCCTTGGTGACAGATGCCCCTTCTGCCCAGTCTTGCCCTTCCTCCAGCTGGTGACTGTATATGGGGACATTATGACTCGTGCCTGTCTCCCCTGGGGTGGGCTAGATGCTTAGAGGTAGCAGAGGTACCTGCGCTATGTGCCTCTTTCGCTCCAGCTCCTGATTTACAATAGATGTGCAATTACTAGCTGCAGAAAGAACTCACGAACCAAGGCCTCTTGGAAAAGGTCTGAGGAAGGCTGCCGCCAGTGTGCTGAACAGGCCCCACAGTCGAGGCTGCAGCGCCTGGCAACTTACTTGTTATAGAGCACGATGTCTGGCCTCCAGATCTTCTGTGCAGGGACACGTATGAACTCAGCCCCATCGTAGTCAGAGGGGTTCCACGTCAGCTTGTAGTCATTCCAGATCTAGGGGGAGGCAGCACAAGGACTTGACCTTGACTTCTGCTGCTATCACCCACTGCAGTGACTCCCCACCTTGCTGCTGTCACTGAGCTGCATACCACACTCACCCATTTTCCCATGTGGGTGCCAGTGGCAGAGCTGGCTCTGACTAAGTATGGAGGTACCTCCTGGCTCCATGGGAGTCACTGCTCCGTGACAGCTGGCTGGCCCAGCTTCTCAACCAAATAAGGGCCATTCCCTGTTCCGTCTAGTGCCAGGACCAGGTCCATGCCTTCACGCCTGCTGTTTACCCCCTGTAATGGCTCTCCAGAAGCTTTCTCAGATACGTTCCTCACCCAGCCCCGGGCAGAGGGTGCTGATCACACACGGAGCCCTCCTCCACTCTGGATGAAGCAGGGTTGACCTCGAAGGGCTCTGGGGAAGACACTATGACCCCATGGCACCCAAGATGTGTTTGGCTGCCGAGGCAGGGAGATCTGACTAAACCCCAAGGAAGGAGGGACATGGCCGTAGGTGGCCAGAGGATCATGTGCGCAGGGCGCTGACTGGAGCTGTGTTGTTGCCCAGCTTTCTGGGGAGGAAGGCTGCATGAGCAGAGAGCCTCATCAGCGGGGTCGCTGTTAGGATGCTGAGATAACTGGACAAAGCTTCCCTGGGGAGGATAGATGGAGGCTGACTACTTGGGTCTCAATCTTAACAGAAAAATCCAGAACCTCTGCTTCTACCCTACCAACATGGACAACAGGTGATTTGGGTTTAATGTTGAATCTTTGGCAAGAAGAAAGGGAAGGACATAGTCTTAGACACCACACGAGAGTCAGGGGCCAGGCCTGGAATTCCGGTCCAGGTAGGCCCCCTTTGTTGTATGACTGTGGAGAAGGTCTTTCCCTCTAGGCTGCAGTCTTTGCAGAGTGGTGCATGTGAACCCAAATCCAGCACGAGACAGGCCAGCCATCAGTGGACCCCAACTTTGAACTGAACTAGTGAAGTCAGGGCCTTTCTTGGGTCAGGGACAGCAAATTAAGCAGTGACCTACAGGGGACAGCAGTGTGTAGAACTGCTTACTTGCTTGAGCCACAGGTTTGTCTCCATGATCTGGTTTACTTCATCCTAAAAAGAAACATTAAAGCAGACTCGTGAGTTACAAAACAAGGTTGGGACTGGGAAAGGCTGTTCTGGAAACCCCACACCCCAGGGCCTGACTTGTGGCTCTTGCACTCACCACCTTCACCAGTTGAGACATGGACACCTCAAACTGGATGATGACAGGGTCGGACACATTGGCCACAGGTCGGATGATCTCGTTGTAACCTTCAAACAGCCTCTCAAACAGACGGTACTCAGCGTCGGAGGTGCTGGCCACTGAGGAAAAAGCCCTGTTATAAACTGGGGCACATCAAAACTTTTCCCCTTGCCAGGGACCCTGCCACTCCCCTCCGTTCATTTGGGGGACTCTACAGAATTTCAGACTTTCAGACTAGTCCTACACCTCCAAGTTACGGGCTGAAACTGAGGCCGAAAAGAAACAGGGGTTTCCCCAGGTCACACACACTCAGTGAGAAGCACAGCTTAGGCTCTGCATTGGGGTAGATCCGGTGCAAATCCCGACACACTACTTGTGAGCGGTCTGAGCTTTAAGCAAGTGGCTTAACTGCTCTGAAACTCCCGTCTTTTTCTGTAAAAATAAAGTTTACAAATGTACCCACCTCACAGGGTTATGAGTGACATGCTCAGCTGGGTGCTGGCATAGGGTAAGTGCTCAAGAAGTAGGCTCACCTTCCACGTTAGACAGGGCAGAATGGTGTGCCTGGGTGGCACTCGCAGCCTCCATCACCTGTACTCCCAGGGCAGGGCCACCCAGGGGCATCCAGGGTCAGGTGCCTCATAGCTTGTTGGAGACACAGCCCAGGACTGGGCCATCCCTTCATCCCATCTGGGACCCTGTAGGGGCGTGGTCACCAATCTCTACCAAGCCCGGCATCCACACAGCTCCCATGGTCTGAGTATGACCGGCAGTTTCTACTGAGACTATCTTCACGTCTTATCAAAGAGGCTTATTTCTCGAAACCCTTTGTTCACAAGCCACACTCCCTCGACTCCACCCCACCCCCGCCCCCATCCGTCGGCTACTTCCCACTTATAGATCAGGGCACCATCGGGGAGGGGAAGAGAGGACCCCCTGATGAAGTCCAAGCCAACACCGACAGGTATTGAAGTGAGATTTTGCCTCCCCCTGTCCTACTGAATATAGGAGGGGCCCAGAGAGGAGCTCCGCAGGGGTGCAAGGCGGCTGTGCAGTCGGGTCTCAGCACAAAGGGGCAGAGGAGGGCGCTCTGCGCTCACGGGTGCAACGCCTTTGTCCAATAGCTACAGGACCGACAACTCCAGCCAAATCCCACCCAGTCTCTGGGCATCTACCAGGCCTCCCAGCCTCCCCGGCCCCAAAGCCTCTAGCTGGGGCTCTGGGCCGGCTTCTTCCTGACTCGCTCTTCTTAGAGACCCGGCAGACTTTGGGAGGTGCGCCCGGTGGGGCGGTCAGGGGGCTCAAAGAGGCAAGGAGCGCGCAGAAACCCGTAGGATAGGCTGGCGCCTTACCCTCCAGCTCGGAGACGACTTCCGTCCACCCCAGGTGGCCTTGGGCAACTATTGAAGCATACCTTGCCTCAGTTTCCCCACTTACTGGTAAACAAGAAGGAGGGCGGGAGGCCCACAGTGGGGACCGCAGGTCTGGCGCCCAGCAGGTCCGGGGCTCGACCTGTCACTCCATGATCTGGGAGGGCAGGTTTCCATACGAGCACCCTCCCACCCCGCACCCCCCAGTCCGCGCACACCTGATTTTGTGAGCTCACAGCGAATCTCTCAGGTGAGGCCAGAGGTGGGGCCATCCCTCACCTCACTCGCCTCTGGGCAAGAGCGAGTTCACACCGGGTCCAAGTCCCGGGAGCCTCCTCTCCGTTCTGCACGCTGCGCTCCCGGCAGCCACCCCTTAGGACCCCACGTCCCCAGTCCGGGCGCCCGATCTTTGCGCTCCGTTTTCCCCAGCTCCTACCCGGCAGCAGCGGCAGCAGCAGCAGTGGCAGCAGCAGGAGAGGTTGCGGCAGCCTAGCCGGGAGGGTTGGGAACCCCCTGGCGCCCATGCCTGTGGGCGCGCGGACGGCGGGTCAAGCGGCCGGGAAAGGTAGAGAGCAGAAGCGCGGCAGCTGAGACCGACAACCGGCCCGGCTCACAGCGCTGCCGCCCTCTAGGAGCCGGACCGAAGGCGCTGCCCGGGGCCAGCTCCTCCCGGCTCCTCCCAGTTCTCTCCGCTCCTCCCCGATCCCGCCTCCGCCCACCTCCTCTCCAACCCCGTTGACCCAGTCCTCTCTTCCCACCGTGGGGCGCCTGCGGGGAACGCCAGAGGTGAGATCCTAGCAGGTGGAAGCTGCGCGCGCGGCCCTGGGTCGCCGGGATCAGCCCTTCCTGGGTTCGTAGCCGCACATGGCTGGGTGCCTGCGGGGCCAGCGGGCACTGCTCGGCCAGGAGGAGGAGTAGGGGGCCCGCCCCTGTCCCTGGCTGCCAGGGAATGACGGCTTTCCGGGGTTGGGGGCTGTTAGGGAGCCGGTCTCGTCGTGAGGCTCAAACACGACCCCACCATCTACACCCCAGAATATGCAGTGACCAGGAAGGCCCTGAGACCTCTTGGTCTATGGGTGCAGTGGGACACCTCACAGGCTTTCTTGGGATTCCTTTATCACAGTGAGTCACCTTTATTATTTCCAGAGTGGGCTTCCTGTTCCCATTAAATGTCTCCAAACAGAAGGATCATTTTGTGGAACCGAGAAAATGTAAGAATTGGGGTTTATCTCTCAGGTCTCCATTTATTTTTTATTTTTATTTTTGTTTTTAAACATCCTTGTTTATTTTTTCACAATATAGGATTTCTCCCCTCGGGTGTGGTCACCATAATTTTTCCACCACCAAAGTGCTCACGGTCCTTTACCAACCCCCACCAGGCTTTCCTTCCTCTCTGTCCACTACTCTCCCCACTTTGTTTCCCTGCCTCCTCCCCTCCTGTGTCAGATCTACAGTCTATTTTCAAAGAATAGTTTTACATTTTGTCTTTGTCTGACCCTTTGTTAGATTTCTCTGGATTCCACGTATAAGTAAAACTCTACAGTAACCAACTTTCTCCTTCTGGCTCACTTCACTTAGAATAATCCCTTACAGCTCCATCCACCTCGCCACAAATGGCATGAGTCTATCTTTTTTGATACTGAGTAGTATTCCATTGTGTATGTACCATGTCTTCATGAGCCACTCGTTCTGGGGCATTTAGGTGGTATCCATATATTGGCTATTGTAACTAAAGCTGCTGTAATCATAGAATGCAGGTTTCCTTTCAAATTAGTATTTTTGTGCTCTTTGAATACCTAGGAGTAAAATTGCTGGGTCATATGGTAAATCCATCTTTAGTCTTTTGAGGAACCTCCACACCGCTTTCCATGGGGCTGTACCAAGTCTATATTCCCACCAACAGTATAACAGGGTTCCTTTTTCTCCATACTTTTTTTTCTCTAGCATTTGTTTTTTGTGGGGACACACACACACACATCCATACATATGTGTGTATGTATGCCATTCTCACAGGTGTGAAGTGGTATCTTATTGTGGTTTTGATTTGCATTTCCCTGATGATAAGTGACAATGAGTGTTTTTTTCATGTCTGGTGGCCATCTGCATGTCTCCTTTGGAGAAGTACCAATTCTTGATTGTGTTGTTCGTTTTATTTTGTTGAGTTGTACGCACTCTTTGTAGATATTCAATATCAGCTCCTTGTCAGATGTAAGGTGTACAAATATTTTCACCCAATCAGTAGGGTCTCGCTTTGTTTTGGTCATTGTCTCTTTCACTGTACAGACTCTTTTTATTCTGATATAGTCCCAGTTGTTTCTTTTCTCATTTTCTTTGCTGGTGGTGTTTCTGAAGTTTATGTAATGGAGTATTTTTCTATTTCTTCTATGTTTTATGGTTTCAGGTCTTACATCCAAGTCTTCTATCCATCTTGAGTTGATTTTCAAGTATGGTGTGAGATAGTGGTCTAGTTTCATTCTTTTGCATGTGGCAGTCCAATTTTCCCAGAACCACTAATTGAAGGAGCTTTCCTTGTTCCAATGTATATTCTTTGCTCCTTTGTCATATATTAGTTGTTCATAAATGTGTGGTTTTATTTCAGGACTCTCAATTCTATTTCATTTTCCCATGTGTCTGTTTCTATTTCAGTACCATGCTGTTTTAATTATTATGGTTTTATAGTATACTTTGAATTCTGGAAGTATGGTACCTTCGTTGGCCCCCTTTTTAGTCAGGAGAGCTTTGGCTATTCAGGTGTTTTTTTTTGTGTGTGTGTGGCTCCACATGAATTTCAGGAATCTTTCTTCTATTTGTTTGAAGAATGCCATTGGGATTTTTATTGGGATAGCACTGAATCTATAAATTGCTTTGGGTAGGATGTCAGGACCCCATTTATAGCATTCTCATTCTCCTGGCAAAGAGTCCTTTTTGAAAAATATTGGAAATCCCATATACAATAAAGAAAGAGATGTTCAACATCTTTAGTCATCAGAGAAAAGCAAATGAAAACCAGGATGACATACCACTTTACCTCCATTAGGATGGCTAAAATAAAAGTGCTGCCAATCCCAAGTGTAGCTATGGAGACAGAGCAGCGGATCTTTCATATTTTGCAGGTGGGAAGCCAAAAGATGTGGCTACTGCAGAAAACAGTTTGACAGTTTCACTCCACAGATAACCCAGCAACACACTCCTGATTTATCTAGAGAAATGAAAAATTTGCTCCCACAAAATCCTATACATGGATATATATAGTAGTTACCAGAAACTGGTAGCAACCCAAATGTTCTTTAACATCCACATGACAGAATACTGTGCTGGGAGGCAAAGAACAAATTGTTAGTGTCCACAACAACTTGGATGGATCGCAATATGATTCCATTTAACAGCATTCTTGAAAGGATGGAAAAAGGCTAGGGGTTACCAATGGAGAGATATATGACCTTAAATAGGTAGCAGGAGGGAGTTGTTTCGGGTGATGTTTCTCTTATAGCTTGTTTACATGAAGCTGTACATATATTAAAATTCATTTGACAATACATCAAAGGTTAATTTTATTGTATAATAATTTTAAAAATAGAATTCTTCCATTCCACAAATATTTTGAGTGACTTGTTGGGCACTGTGCACAGATAGTATGTAAGCATCCATCCAGGAGGAAGCATCTGTGATGGAGACCATGGGGAAACTCAGCTATGATGCAGAACTGTTTCAGGGACGACTGCTTAGAGGTGGGGGCATTTGAGTTCAAAGGAGGAATAAAAGCCATTCATTCATTCAGCCAGAATTTATTGAACGCCTATTGTGTGCCAAGCCCTGTGCTGCAGAGAAGATGAAGACCCAGGTCCCTGCTCTCACAGACTTTCCACTAGTGGGGAGATATGGACAGTAAACACACCACCAAATAAAAACTTCAGGCAAGGAGCAGTTCAGGGAAGGGACTGTGGGGAGAATGCTTTAGAATGGGTGGTGGGAGGGCCTCTTGGAGGAGGTGACAGTGGAGCAAAGGATGGATGGGAGCAGCACCCTGAGTGATACAACCATAAGCGCTTGGGAGGCACTGTGTCGGGAGGCTTGGGTAGAAGTAGAGCAAATGCAAAGGTTCTGAGCTGGGAAGGATCTTGAAGTATATGAAGCACTGGAAAAACAGCCAGTGGGTAAGAGGAATGAGGGTTACAGGCAGGCACCACACAGACAGCAATATGCTAGTTCTTGTTGCTAGCGCCAGCTGCAGGGAAGAAAGGCCAGAATGACTGTCCTGAAGCCCTGGTGCTGGGCTTCCTGGGGGCTTTTCCAGGGATTTTCCAGAAGCCAGCCCAGGCCCCCACATGTGTTCCTCCCACGGATGTGTGATGGGGTTGGTAGCTGCTGTCTAGTTCATTTAGGACTTCGTTGACCATGAGCCATAGGAGGCAACAAACTATCCACCTAGCCACTCGCATCATCACACCCTGTACCCTGGGGACCACAAGATACACAGGGCAGCCTAGGGCCCCTTGGGAGGTGTGTGGGTCTGGAAGAGGGGGGGCAGGAAGAGCCCCATGGTGCCGAGCGCACATACTACCACGAACACCCACAGGAACAGCCGGTCAACCACCATGGCCACGTACTTCCAGTCCTCAACAACCTGCAGGCAGAGAGAGGGGCCGGTTATCGGGGACCCACTTGGGACTTCCGTGCTTCCCTGCTTCCCCTAAGCTGGGCCCTCACTATGTGGCTAGGGACCCCACTGGCCACTGAGGACTTGGGAGGGGTTAGTTCTGAGCACCAGGCTGGTCCATGGGTGGCACCTCTGTGCCCTCAGTCCACCCCTTCCTCCTCCTCCAAGGCAAGACAGAGTCAGAGGGCTCGAGCTCCAGGAAAAGATTAGGAACCTGGGGGTTTGTAACTATGCATTGTAATCTGAAGCCACTCCTGACCATAAATAAGGGGTAAAACCTGAGCATCACCAGGTGACCTGGCCAGTCCAGGTTCCTCTGTGCACTTCTGCCAGATCTGAGCAAGTCGGCAGAGGCGTTCAGCAGCAATGACGTCAGGGCCCATCGCTGGGATGCATCTACCGTCTGGGTCACCCTGTGTCCCTGCCTCACTCATGCTGCTGGTAGGTCCTGGGGCATAGAAGGGGTTCTTTATGCTGGCTTTCTTGGGGTTCTTAACAGCCCAAATTTCAAGTGACTTTCTTTTTTTTTTTTTTTTTTTGGTGTGTGTATGCACATGCCTTTTCCACCTTTTCTATTTTTGTGCTTTTTATAGTGGCCAGTTAACCACCAGGGAGGATGAAAGTGCTGAAGATGAGGAAGAGCCTGGGCTGACCTACAAGGCGGCAAGTTCTCAAAGGGGAGAAGGTCTCTTTCCTATAGCTACACATGACAAAGGTGATTCACCAATAAGTCCACCATTTGCTTGTACCAGGCAAGGCACTGGAAGGGCAAGAAAGATTAAGGACAACAGAAATGTCTGGGTATGGAGTTTGCTCTGCCCAATGTGTGAGCTTGGGCAAGTCAGTAAGCCTCTGAGCTGAGTATTAAATGGGGATTTGATTTGAGAAAATCCCACGTTAAGGGGCCCTGCAAGGGTTAGCGATAATGTAGTCAGTTCTGGCAGAGCCTGCTGGTCGGACCATAATAAACACTGGTCATTATAATAATGGTGGGTCCTGCCTGGTTCTTTCCCTCAAGAACCTTTTCATTAATTGAAGTAGAAATAGCAGGAGGCCTGTCAGTGAGTCCCTAGGGGGTGGTGAGACCTCTAGAAGAGAGAGCTTAGGATGTGTGCTCCTCAGTCAGGGTGCAGAAGACCAGCCCTTTTCAATCAGGGTCCAATTTGCAAGACTCCCTCCCACCCATATTCTGGCTGAGTCACAATGGGTGGCCCACCCCAAAGCTGTATTTTGAAAAGTTGTCTAAGGGGTTCTTACTTAGCTAGGCAGGCCCCAAGCTGCAGATTAACATTGGCGGTCAGTGAATCCAGCGAGGCAGGCCTACTGACTGGCTTAAACTAAAGAAAGCATCATCAAATTCATCTTTTAGAGAGTGAAATATGATAATCCAGTAGAGTCGTGCTTCCCGAACTGGAATGTGCCTGGAATCTCCTGGAATGTGGTGAAAATGCAGAGCCTTAGCCAGCAGGGCTGGGGCAGGGCCTGGGTGCTACATTTCTAGCCGGCTCCCAGGCCATGCATGTGGCTGGTTTGAGAATACATTCTGAGGAGCCAGAGTGTGGAAGGAGAGCTCATGTCCTATATTCCATTTGCTAGCAATCTTCTTCTTTCTTTTAACAGCATAATTCCAGAGGTTTTCTAGCCTGCTCTTTTCTCTCATTGTTAACTATTGTAATCCCAGTGTGTCCCCTTGAGACCATAACTGGTGAAGACGAATCACAGAAAGACCAGAGCCAGGAGCTGTTCTCTTGCCTAGGAGCAACGATGATGTAAGAACCATTCAAAGAAGCTGATATTCTCCTTTGAAAGGGGTTAAAATGAGAACATTCAGAGGACTCTGAAGCTTGTTCTCCTGCCTTGTGTGGAAATGTGTGTGAAAATCTCTATTACATCACACACTGTGTTCAGTGGCTATCAAAGTGTGCTTTGAAGTGTCATTTGTTCAAAGTTGTTTGAGACACCTAAACTGTAACACTCATTGCTGTGTCCTGTGAAAATAAACCTAAACTCTTTTTTTAAAAGCTGTTATTGTGGTTACCCTACTTGAGAATATATTACACTGGTATCAATTACTTGAAACAGTGTTTCTCCATGCCTAAAATTTATAAATGTCTGTATGGCTTCCTGACAAGCCCCATCAGGACGGGGATGCCCAGGATGGCTGCCAGCCCACCTGTTTCCCTTGAGGCTACAGAAGGCCTTTCTACCCCCACAGCCTCTGCTTCCAGGGCACCTGCACCGCTTCTTCTCCACCCTGGGGATTTCTGCAGCACCCTGGGTATAACCTGGAAGGGCCAGGGAGCAAGTGCCCAGGGGGGATCCTCAATCCTATGGGCTGAGATGATAAATAGCAGCTCCCTCCCGGATGCTGATTCTGAAGTTTGCCCTTAGGTGTCCTCAGAAGGTGGCAGGGATTGAGCCCCTAGCACCCACATGTACTCTGTTCATTACCACACTGCTTTCCTCCTTTTGTTTCACATTTCCTACTTCATGTGTTCTTTTGAGAAGTGATCCCAGATCCTCACTTCAGGGTCTCCTTTGGGGGAGCCAGAGATAACCAACAGAGATCACTCATATCCCCTTCCTCTCCCCTCTGCACACAGCTAAAATAAACCCCATAGTTTTGAATTCCTTACGCAAACAACGTTTGACTGCTCTTGCCTCATTGGAATGAACTGCAGGACACAGGAGACCGGCTACACATCAGCCCGTGCTGCTGGGTGGGGGCTGGGCTCAACTTACACTCTGGTCTTCATCGTCGCTTTGCATATGCTGGGCGATGAAGCTGACGCCCTCAAGAGCCTCCTGCACATGCTGCTGGAACCTCCCTGAAGACCTCAGGCGGAAATCCCTGGAGATCCCCTCTGAATTGGAGCCCAGTGGAGATTTGGGAGCCGCCGAGGCCGGGTTCACGAAGTACATAGAATTCCCATAGAGGTGGGCTGAGCTGGCGGTGGTGGCCTCAGACCCCACCAGGCGAGACTGAAGGGGTGGGGAAGACTTGGCAGTGCTGCTGTTGGGGCGCTTCATGAAGAGGAAGGTGGGCAGCTGGTGGAGGAAGCAACGCTTGACCCAGGGCGCCATGGTGTGCGTGCTGGGGGAGCGGTGGTGCACGTTGAGCACGCAGACGCTGGTGATGATGGAGAAGGTGACGAGCACCATGGTAAACATGAGGTACTTGCCGATGAGCGGCACGTCCAGGGAGGTGGGCGGCACTATCTTGGAGATGAGCAGCAGGAAGACCGTGAGTGCCAGCAGCACGGAGATGCACAGCGTCATCTTCTCGCCGCAGTCGGACGGCAGGTAGAAGACCAGGATGGCCAGAGAGGTGATGAGCACACAGGGGATGATGAGGTTGATGGTGTAGAAGAGTGGCTTGCGTTTGATGATGAAATCGTAGGTGACATCCACGTACGTGGGGTCCTGTGGGTTCACAGTCCTCCGCCCTGGGAGGGCCACGATGTCCCATTCGCCACTGGGGGTAAAATCATCCATGCTAGCCATGGGCGACTTAAGCACCATGTCGATTTCCGTGTGGTCATAGGTCCAGGAGCGGAACTTGAGGGTGCAGTTCTGCTGGTCAAAGGGGAAGTGTTTCACCTCAATCTTGCAGGCACTCTTGTAGATGGCGGGCGGCACCCACATCAGGCTGCCATTAGAGCGGACTATTACGTTGGTGTAGAAAGAGACCTCATAGGTGCCGTCGGCGCTGAGGGGGGTCAGGGTATGGAGGAGAAATCAGGATGTTCATGGACAAGGCCAGGCCTGGTCTCAGAACTCACCAAAGAGCCCTTGAGGATCGTTTCTATGAAGCACCCTGCCAATTCCTCAGCCCCACCTCAAGCCCTCACTGAACAGCCCTTGCTTATTAGACAACTAGAGAGAGCCCTACCATGAAGTAGGGCAAGGGCCTCACATGCTATAGCTTATTTAAGTTTCATAAGGGTACAGTGATGTTTATTACTACCCCCAATTTACGATGGAAAAACCAAGGCTCAGAGAAGTTAAGTAACTTCCTCAAGGGCAGAAAACTAACAAGCAGTACAGCTGAGATTTGAAGTTGGGACTTCTGTCCCTAGACCACATACTTGTCATCATTTCATGCTTCTGCTGCTATAACTACCATGATGATGGTCTTGCTGCTTCCATTTTATGCAAGTAGATAAGTACCACAACACTGACAAAGTAACTGAAGGTCAGCAAGACAGTGGGGAGGGCAGAAAGAGCACTGGATGGGGTCAGGATGTTGGCCCTGGTCCCAGCAGTATTGAGAGTCACCAATGCCCCTCTCCCTTAGGGTCCTGATTCCCTGTCTGTAACTTAGGGCTCTGGCTCAGCTCAGCTCTAATTCCTCTTCTGGCTTGATGGCTCAAAGTATGGGTGACACACAGATAGGCCCGAGATGGACTCAGGAATGGTGGGCCCCAAAGGCTGGGCCTGCTGCTCTGGCTGAGCTCTCAGCCCCACCACTTACTTGTTGTAGAGCACAATGTCAGGCAGCCAGATGCGCTTTGCTGGGATCCTCAAGATGTTCACGCCCTCATAGCGGGAGCTGTTCCACGCCAGGCGGTAGTCGGTCCATTCCTGAGCAGATAGGCAATGGCAGACCCCTCTCCAGCCAGAGGCAGCCCTGGAGAAAACACCCTCCTGGGCTGGGAACTCTGCAGAGCACTTACCTGTTTCAACCAAATGTTGGTGGTCATGATCTGTTCTCGCTCATTCTGCGAAGGGAAATGGGACTGTCAGTTCACCAAGTCAGAGGAGCCTCAAACACAGCCTGCCTTGTCACACAAATGCTCCAGCCCCGGTCCATGTGACTGCCTGCAGGCCCAACAGCTATTGGATGGTTCAAAGGTATTTCATACCCAGTCTGTCTGAGACTGTGTCCAACTTTGTCCAACTTTGGATGAGTTGCTCTTATCTGAAGTGAAGCTTGAGTCCTAGCTCCCTACTTCTTCCCCCAGGTACACTTGTCTCTGTTCCTGCTTTTGCCCACACTGTTCCCTTTCCTGGAAGCCTACACAGCTGACTTCCTCACTTTGTTCAGGTATCAGAAATGTCACCATATCAATCTTCCCTGACTTTCCTACACAAACTAGCTTTACTTTCCTTCATAGCTTTGGTCACTGCTGCACAGCATCTGTTTGTGTATTGCCTGCCCCCTTCTGCTAGAACCTGAGTTTCTTGGGGGCAGAGAGCACCTAGAAGAGTATCTAAAACGTGTCAGGAACCTGGTAAATACTTTCTGAAGAATAACATAATCTTACCACAATAATTCACCTGAACCACTGCAAGACCCTCCCAACAGGTCATGTCCATTCTGCATTTGCTCATGCATACGCACACGCGCATACACACACACACACACACACACCTCTGATCTTCCTGTGCAGCCAGAACAGACTTTCCAAAGTTCCTGCCACTCCCCCTCTTAACCCTATTCCTGCTTATGTCAGCTCTATGGTTTTCTTCATATAGAATAAACATCTCACTCCTTCACATGGTCTGGAAGGTCTTGCGGAGTCTACCACCTCCCCGTGCCCTTTAATTCTCACCCTGGCCCTCTCTAGTTCTCTGCTTGTGTCTGGTGCTCTCGATAGGGACCATTTTTCCTGCCTCTTCTCCACCAACCCTTCCCGACATCCTGATCCCAGTCTGGGAGTCACTTCCTCAAGTGTCCTGAGCCCTCAAGCATTAGCTGACAGTGACAAGAAGCCAAGTAACACTGACTTAAATAAAGTGTATTTCTCTCTCCAATAACAGTTTGGACATATATGATGGCTTTGATCCACAAAGTCGATAGGAACCTGGCAGCTTTCTTCTCTACCTCAGAGTGTTGCCTACACCTGCATGACTGCTGGAGCTCCAGCCATTACTTCCACATTCCAGGCCCTTGAAGGGTGGGTGGGAAGTGGACAGAGAAGAATGCATGCCAATAGTCTTGTTTTAATTAGAGTTGTTAGGCCATTTACACTGAATGTAGTTACTGATACACTTGGGTTTAAAACTCCTATTGACTTGTTTTCTATTCCCTTTTCTCTTTCTTCTTGCCTTGTTTTGTATTTTTTGTTATTCCTTTTCTCATATTAATGTGATTCTTCTTTTAGTCATAACCCTATGCATATACATAAGGTTATAATATGCATATACATGAGTTTTTAGAATCTACTATCAATAAATATTTTTACCAGTTCCAGAACAAGGCAAGAACTTTAGAACATTTCCACAGAATCTTTCCCCTCCTGGGCTTGGGGCTATCGTTAATTCTACTTATAATGAAAAATCTTGTAAGATACTTTATTATTTCAGACTGTTAATATAAATTCCATTTCACCCATGTTTGTTATTAATATGTGCGTCATTCTGTCCTACATTCTGTTTCCATCTGGGATCATTGTCCTAATTGTTAAAGACCACCCTTAGCCTTGGGTCTTCTTATATTCTCTATTTTTTTGTCTGAAATTTAACCTTCACTTTGAAGTATATTTTTACTGGTTGTCTATTACTAGGTTGTCAGAGATTTTTCTCTTGCAGCACTTTAGAAAAAGTGATTAAATTTTCTGACTTCCATTTTCAACGGTTAATTTTATTGTTGCTCCTGTCATATTTCTCCTTCATATACTGTACCCCTCCCAGCACCTCACCCCTCCACCCCATTTCTGGCTGTTTTCATAGAAGCACTATTTACAAGTGCGTAATCAATACATGGAAACCACCTAAATGTCCCAGAACAGATGAATAGATCAAGAAGATATGGTATATACACATAATGGAATACTACTCAGTGATCAAAAAAGATAAACTCATGTTATTTGTGGTGAAATGGATGTAACTGGAAGGAATTATCCTATATGAAATACTGGGTCGTTTCACTTACATGGTGAATACAGAGAAATCAAAAAAAGGGTCAGACAAAGACAAACTTTAAATCCAATCCTTGAAAGCGGACCATCTATCTGAAGCATCCAGGAAGGGAGAGGGAGGGCTAAAAGTGAGGAGGATGGGAGAAAATGGGGGAGAGCACAATGGACTATGGTGGAGGATTATGGGTGCTTTGGTGGTAGAAGAACTAAAGTGACCACACCTGAAGGGAGAAATCCATTATTGTGAAAAAATTAACAAGGATGTAAAATTATGGTACTTCATTAAATACATTATATATATGTATGTAGAAAACAAAAAGAAAAATAATAAGATGTTCTTTTTTGTCTTTGGCTATCAAGAATCTGAGCAGGGCAAACCTGGGTATGAGTTTCTTTTCATTTAGCCCCCACTGGGTTCATCGGTCCTCTTTTATCTGTAGCTTAGTGTTTTTGATCAGTTTTAGAAAATTCTAAGCCAATATAATTTCGAATATAGCTTTTGTCTTATTCTTTATTTCCATTCCTTCTGGAAACCCATGGACTCATGCCAAGGCCTGACCTTTTCATCATGTACAATGTAATCTTTTCTGTGTTTCCATAATTTTTTCTTGCTATCACTGTCTAGATATTCTCTGAAGACCTGTCTTCTAGTTCATTGACCTTCTCTCCTGCTATGATCAGTCTGTTATTAAATTTAGCCATGAATTTGACCTTTTCCATCATTATGATATTTTAAAGATAGGAATTTAAGAAAATTTATTTATTTTTTAATAATGGTAATATACACTTAACATAAAATTTGCTCTCTTAATGACAGTTATTTTAGAACCTATGCCTGATGACAATGCTATCTGAGTCATTAGTGTCTCTGTTATTGACTTTTTCTCTTGGTCTTACTTTGTCCTGTCTTATTGTGAGCTTAGCAGATTTTTATCTGACTTCACTGCTTCCAGTGAATACTGACAGCTTTATGCAGGGAGCTAACAGACAGGTGATTTCTCTCATCTTCTTTGTTAACTGCACTGGTTCAAAGTAGGCTTCAGGTTTTGGGAGGGGAGCTGGTCTGCTTTTGTTTCATTTTCACTCTTAAGGGTGGTTGTTTCAAGGTCTCGCCCAAGATTTTATCTCCTCAGTGGGGCTCATGCTCCCAGCCAACAGCTCAGGACCCCAGGCTTATGAGATTGCCAAGTGTCCACTAGGTGTGCAGCCTCTTAGCCCCCACTAAGTGCTCTGCTTCTCAGCCTCTTGCCCCATGCCATTCACCAATTACCACACGGGGGAAAGCACCATAGGTGGTGAGGGCACATCCTGTGACACCTTCCAACAAATTGGGGTGGGGGGTTTTGTCTAACTTTTCTAATTGTTCTTGTGGAAAAGCTAATCCACAAGAAGCTACTCTGCTAAGATGAAGATTGAAAGCCCACCTGTCTTTAACATTTTTTAATTATATATACTGAAATGCATAGATCTTAAACATACAGTTTGATGAGGGTTTTTTAAGATTTATTTTTATTTATTTATGCATACAAGAACTGGGGTATAGACCAGAGGTGTGTGTGGGTGGTGAGAAGATTTACCAGAGGTGGGAGCAGAACAGACAGATTTGCTGAAATACACTGTTGAGGGGAGCAGCAGGAGAGACTGAGGATCGAACTCACACTGCAGTGGCTGGCAATAGCTTGAGAGCACTGAGACTTTAACCCCTGTGCCACCAGGGAGGCCTCATTTTGATGAGTTTTAACAAACGCTCTACCCTTAAAACACTCCTTGTAACCCTTTAAGATATAGAACATTTCTATCACCCCAGAATTTTTCTATCACCCCTTAGTTCTGACCCTGACTCACCTTTATTCCCCCAGCAGCTGCTAAATGTTCTTGAGGATGCTGCTCAGGCCCTCAGCCTCCCCAGAGCGCTACTCTCAGCCCATTCCAAGTTCTATCCATGATGCTGCAGCAATCCCCAGAGTGGAGAAGAGGGGTTCAGGTGCCCTGGAAGCAGAGGCTGTGGGGGTAGAAATGCCTTCTGCAGCCTCAAGGGAAACAGGTGGGCTAGCAGCTATTCTGGGCATCCCCATCCTGTTGGGGCTTGTCAGGAAGCCATACAGACATTTATAAATTTTAGGCATGGAGAAACATTGATTAAAGTAATTGTTACCAATGTAATAAATTCTCAAGTAGGGTCACTGTAATAACAGATCATAAAAAAAGGTTAGTTTATTTTGAAGGTCAGCACCTGCCTGCTTCTTAAAACCTTCATCTTTAAACAGGTTATGCCCATAAACCAAACTCCTCTAAAAACTAAACCCTGAAACATAGAAGGAAAATATCTAGTATTTGTTCCATATACAGCTTTCGGGATTATCAGCCCCACTGAGGACCACTGGCGAGGAGGCTGGTGGCTGTGTCCCCTCCTGGAAACTATTATCTCATGAGCAGCCCTGGCAGGGGCAGCCTCGGCCTGGGAATGTGGCTGGAGGGGCCTGGGAGTCCATCCTCAGCAGGTGGCCACTGCCAAAGAGCAGCTGAGCTCACCCCATTAAGCAAAAAGCCCTCAGCTGCCAATACCACTCATTCACTGGTGTCGGCCAGGACTGGCCGGAAGCCCTTATTCCTGCCAGCCAACCTGTGGAAGAAGGACAGACAGCACAAGGCTCTTGACCCCTCTCCCATTTTTAGACTGTGCTTCCTCCCAGGAGAGGGGACATGCCATTAATTTGGCCAAAGCCTTCTTGAGAGCTACAGGTTAGAGGAGCTTGGCTGTGGGGCCAACTGTGCTAGGGAGAGAGGCTGGGGTATAGAAAACAGCTGGACACAGCTCCCTAGCTGCTCCTCCTGTGACTGCTCCCCTCAGAGCTACATCCAAGGCGGGGTTCCAGCCCTGGGAGTGGGGACAAGGGAAGGGCCTCACAGGTAGGTTTACAATGAGCCGTGGTTTCCCCAGGAGCTCCCAACACAGAGATAGCAGACGGAACAGAGGGGACTCCCCGGCACCTCAGCATTCTCAGCACGCCGCCCCTTGCCCCACACCCACACAGCAAGACCTGGCAACCCACCTTTGAAGTCTGCACCCATCGCTCCTTTCCTGACCTGCAGCAGCCGCCCTTACCTGTCCAGACTCTAGCCCGTGTGCCAGACCAGTGCAGCGGCTGCCTCCAGTCCAGGGCTACACCCGGGCCTCCACACCCATCAGCTCTCCACCTTGTTCCTACCTACCCCAACAAGTAGAGAGTATGAGAGGTCATCTGTTGAGCAGACTGGGGGAAATATCAAGGTAGTTCATGAGGACACGAAGGAGGGATGGCCGTGGTGGAGGCCCAGCTGTCTGTGGCAGGCCAATGGGCTCCCCTTGCACCCCCACACAGTGTCACTCCCCTCTCACTTCTTTTAACAAAGCCATGACCTTAGTAGTTATGGGTTACTCAGGAACTTCATGGCCCTTCTCCAGCTTGCTTGCCCTGTTTTGGTCTCAGTCCATTGTGGCGGGAAAGTCCCTTCCCCCAGCCAATGGCTGCTTAAGGCTTAGGCATGTGTTGTGTCCCTGGTCTCCAAGATAAGGAGCAGCAGAGGGCAGGTCTCAGGGAAGTTTTCTCCTACCCCAAGAGTATGGTGCAAGAAAGATTTGCCATTTCCTGCCACTGACACTGTCGTGTGAGGGTGGTCGTTTTGAAGCTTATGACCATGAGGGAAAAACAAGAGAACTGCAGAGCTCCAGATGATTGACAAACACCGAGGATCCCGGCATCACTGAGTTACCGCATTCACCAACACTGACATGGCTACCTGTGTGCTCATTATGAAAGGGAATATACGACCCTGTTGCTTTAGAAACTTGTCACTGGACACTCTGTGACTTGAAGTCAAAGCATTCAAGTCGATGCTGAGATGGTGACTTTGCAGGTGGCTCCAGCGGTGGTACAGGGTGCACAGTAGGGCAGACACTCCAAGCAGGGGTGAGCCATGCAAAGGTAGGCAGCATTTTGGGAATGAATCATAACTTGATTTAGAACCAGGGTCCCAAAGTTTAGGCAGATTTCTTAATTTATGAATATGGAAAAAGATAGGATGTACACCTGGGACCTCATCCGGAAGACTGGGTGATGCCAGCCGTAAGTCAAGTCGCCTGACTCCCAGCCCTTCAGGCTGAATGGCCACCATTTTTTCCAAAACCTGGCCAGGACACTGAAAACCCATGCCGCCCTCTTCCTCAAGCCCCAGGTTCCTCGGCACCTACCACGCTGATGAGCTGGGCCAGGAGGAGCTGCAGCTTGATGGAGATGAGCTGGCCGGAGCTGGTGGCCGGGCGGATCAGATTGTTGTATCGGGTTTTATTCAGAAGGTCATTCATGAGCTTCTCCTCAGCGTTGGCCATGCGGCAGTCCCCTGGGAAAACACAGTCAGCCCTGCTGGGCCCCATCCAGCTGATCCCACCGCAGTTGATGACCATGAAGGGGAACACTGGGGGGAGTGTCCTCAGGGTCACTGATGCAGCTCAAGTGCTGGCCAGTGGGCCGCTCCTTCGGGGCCTCAAATTGAATAAATCTAAGACAGAGCTCTGTTTGCCCTCCCCTGTTCTCTCCAGCAATGAACGGTACCCCACTGCCCTGACATATAGTGCAAAAACCTGGTACCTTCAAATTGGCACCTAGTTCTGTCTGTTCTGCTGTCCAGGTTTCTCCATCTGACTTCCCATCACTACCCTCCAGCCTTGGTCTGGGCTCAGCACCCTGTTCTTCCAGATCCCCACCTCCTGCCTTCGCAGAACATGCGGTGACCTTCCCACAGGAGACTGGACCACAGCCCTCTCCAGGCCACGGCCTCACAGAGCTGGCGGCAGAGCACAGGCCCATCCAAGGTGCTCCACCCGGCTTCCTTTCCTGGAGCCTCCTGGCTCACTTCTGTCTCTGAGCACTCTTTCTTCCCCAGTCACTAGCCATGAAACATCTGAGTGTTTGCTTGCGTCAGGCTCCAGAGCTGATGTGCTTCTGCTCTCAGGAGCTGGCGGAGACGGGGGAGAGACTATTCCATGTGAGTCTGTGTGTATTATTGAGTGAATGGAAGTGTTTTCATGAAGAAAGGAACAGGATCGGGCTGGAAACTTCCTGGGCTGAGACCAGGGCCTGTGGTGTGCAGGGTGCCTGCAAGAGGCCGAGGGGAGGCTCCGGCTGCCAGTGGTCCTCTCACCCTGGAGCCGAGCGGAGGCCTTGGTTCAGGGCCTGGTCTGGCCTGCCGTGAATCACCCTCCCCTCATCATGCGGTGTTCGGACCTCTGTCCCCTCTCCCTCACAGATTTAGGGGTGAAGGGGGGTTCAGAGGCCTCTTGTTGTTTACTCAAGGGTCTTCAGCTGTGGGCAGCAGGGGGGCAGTTTGAAGAGGGATACTCAGAGGAAGGCCAGGGGGCACCTGGGCAGCAAGAATAGGGAAAGAGATGGGGGCACAGAGAAAATAATGTGGAGGCAGGAGAGCAGATGGGAAGTAGGTAAGGAATAAGGGAGACTGCAAAGATGGGAGGGACTCCTGGACTTCCAAAGTCTTTACAGGACTCCGATCCCATCTTCCTGAAGGCTGCTCACTGCAGCTTCCCCACCCCTTCCCTCTGTGAGCAGGAATTGCCCAGACTGAGCAAGTGGATTCCTGGGAGGGTGCTGGGCTGGACACGAGGTCCTGGGAGCAGGCTGCTCCATGCACTTTCCAACTCGTTGCCCATCTGGAGCAGATGCCGTATTTAGCGCCTTGTGAAGATGCTCCTGCGTACCTGCTGCCCGCTGTCCCTCCCCTAGGCAGCCCCCAGCTATTAGAGGGGTCATGTGGAAGCTTTTCCTCAATTGTAAGCTCCACCTCTCAGACCCTCTTCTCTGGGCCCTGCCCAGAGAGAGGCCAATCACTTGAATACTATGGAAGCTAGCCCAGGGCCTGCCTGGGTCCCTCTTACTACCGCTTGTTAGCACATGCGCTCGCACGCGCACACACACACACACACACACTAGGGCTGAGATGTCATATCATAAAGAGAGGAGTCTCTTGCCCAAGTCCATCTGGCAGATCTGGGCTTATAATCCGCAGCTCTTGGCTCCAGTTGCATAGCAGTGGGGGAGACTGATTCACTTGGACTTCCAAGAGGCCAAGATGGCTTGTGTTCAGTTCCAAGCTCACAGGGATTGCTCACCTTTGGGCCTGCCCTGCCTCTCAGGCATTTAGCTGGCTCCAAGGGATCCTCCCAGACCTCGAGGACCAGCTGTGAGCTTTGGAGTGAGAGGTTCTGACACTTTGGATAATTTATACCAACCCTGTATTTCTTGGCTGGGGAAACTGAGACCAAAATGGGGAAGAGACTTACTCAAGGACCTCCTATCAGCAACTCAGAGGCACAGTCAGATCCAGTTGCCTCCTTCAGACAGAGGCACTACCCGGGGCCTGCACCTTCCTTGGAGCCCTTGCTGACCTCCTGAGAATAGATGACCCAGCCACAGTGGTGTCCAGAGCCCAGTGTGTGTGTTGCTTGCACCTATGTCTGTACTTGGGGTGGGGGTTGAGCAAGTATTGACCAGCAGAGCAGCTGTGGGCTGGAATGCATTCCTATCTGCCCCTGAAGTGGAGAAAGCCCAAAACACATGTGTAGACCTTCCAATCCATGGCTTTATGCCTGTGAGGTGGTTGGGTTCAGAAGTCAAGGACAGGCTTCTCACCCCCAGATATCAGGGAAATTCTGGGGCCCAGTTAGGGATCAGAAATCCCAGCTAGGGGCTGACACAGTTAGAGAGGCCACCACTAGGGGTCAGTGATGGCCCAGTGATTCTAATGAGGAGTGGGCCCACAGTGTGTCTGGGCCTTTTGTCCCTAGACATTACTGCAGAAATGGATTAAAGCTGGGAGGAAGCTATGGCTGGAATTCTAAACCATGTGAGTGTGTGGACAGTTTGAAATGGCACTTCGGAGTTCAAAATCTACATTGGAGAAATGGAAATTGTTTGGAATACAGACTACAGAAATAAAAAGACAAGAAATAAAAAGACAAAATATTGTTTGGAATACAGACTACAGAAATAAAAAGACAAGAGCATCTTCTTGGCAAGTAGGCACGCACAGCCAGAGATTTGCAATTGCAGGGTGGGGAGTCTTAACCGGGGAAAGGAACAGGAGACTTCTATTTATTAAAAGGCAACTATGGAGCTTGTAAGAAGTTGGAGTTTTACCTTTTATAAAGAGCTCATCACACACTACCAGTAGCTTCGCCGAGTGTGTGTAAGAATCAGCTGAATAAATGCAGACTCCCAGGATCCCATTTCCAGAGATTTTGTTGTGGTAAGCCTTGGGTAGGGCCCACGAATGTGTACCAGGGTGATTCTGAAGCAAGGGACCCCAGGACCATGCTTGAGAAACACTGCAAGAAGCTGCTCAGATACCTGAATGGCCAAGTATGTGGGCCTCTCCATGAAACAGATGGGGAAATTAGGGCCCAGAGAGGGAAAAGGACTGGCCCAGGGTCACCCAGCAAGTGGAGGGCCAGGAGCTAGACTGAGTGCAAATACCACCCTTGGTGATAGTCCCACTTCCCCAGAGGAACCTCCATTCCTCTTGCAACCCTCTGTGGTATCTCTGTCCAAGGAAGACGCAGACCTGGTACTCTAGGCTGCTAAGGACTACAGGATGGCTTGGGCTGAGAGGAAGAGCTGAAAGAGACCTTGGAACTTAAGTGGGGAAACTGAGATCTAGAGAAAGCAATCCTCACAACATTTGGCTCTGCCTGGGAAGGGCTGACTGGTCTTTTCCAGTCGTCATACTTCAAGTTCCCCAATGGCAGGCTCCACTTCACCAGCCTAATACTCAGGCTGTCCAGGTCAGACAACTCCGGGAATGGGGATGGGTTGGGGGACCAGAGGAAGTGGGACCAGAAAAGTGTGTTTTGTAGGATATCTGCCCCCACACTCTAGTTCCTCTAGACGGTTCTCCTATCTCTCCGGTAGCAGTGCGGTGCCCTTGCTCTGAGGCTGAGCAGCGGCTAGACTCCCAAACAACGATACCTTCTAGACGTCCCCGACTCGAGGCCTGGCCGCCTCCCTTCCTCTGGGGAGAGCGGAGCTGCCCCCAGAGCCGACCCGCGCCGCTAGGCTCGAAGGTGCGGGTCACCTAGAGCGGTCCCCACTCCAACCTCACAGACCCACTCCCCAGACCCGCCCCTGTGCTCAGCCCCGCCTCCGCTCCGGGCCAGTCGGGACACCTCGAGACACTCCCCCGGGTGCAGGGCACCCCGTTCCCTGCCACCTGTGACCCGTCCAGGAGGCTTTTGCTGACCCAGAGCCCCTCCCTCTTCCCCCAAAGAACTCACCGCACCCGCACAGGGCCAGCAGGAAGAAAAGGATTGGGGGGCGAGCGCTCCTCATGGTGGGCTGGGGACTGGGAGGCAGCCTGGGCAAGCGGGCGGACTGACCAGCGGGCACTGGCAGAGAGCGCGCGAATACCCACCTCTAGGTGGGCAGGCGCGGAAGCAGTGGGCACTAGGACGTCGCGGGGACGTACGCCCAGCCCAGCCTGGGTTGCAGCATTGAGCTCCGCCCACTGGGTGGCACGGGACGGGGCCGGAGAGGCCGGGGGCGGGGCCGACTCGCCGGGGGCGGGGCTGGAACTCGCGACCTGGGTTGCTGGGACTCCCTGGCAGGGTGGTCAGGGTCCTTACGGCCGTATGCTGGCCTCCAACCTTCCCAAAGGGTGGCCCGCAGGACAGCGCCTGCACCCTTTGTACATTGGGGAGACTGAGGCAGACACTTGCACAGGATCCTTCCACTGGGACAAGTGATTCTACTCCAGCCGGGAGGTCTTTGTGCTTCGCCGCCCCTCCCCCTCCAGTAGGTCTGAAAGAAAGGAGCCTTCAGGTAAAAGGGAGTAAGCCAGATGGAGTGAGGTGTAGCTATCAGCAAACATTGAGGGAAAAGTGCTCGGCAAAAATTTGGGGAGTGTGAAATTTGGGGAGGTGACATAACTCAGGGTCTCCTTACCTAACTTGAGGTGTTGGGAAAACAGGGAGGATGATGCCAGAGTTGACTGGCTGTGTCCTCCTCTGGGGTCTTCAAGGTGGGCTGACCAGAGGCAGACTCAAGGGAGCAAGCAAACTCCTTCTCCAGCCAGGGGCTCGTCCCTAGTTTTAGAATCAGTACCATTACTTTGGGATTTGGGGACCTCACAGGACAGGCATCCACACCAGGAGAGCCCCTCCTCTGGCCAGGTCAAAACTGGTGTTACAAGGGAGAAGCCATTCCTTAAAACCTTCAGAAGGAACCAGCCCTATGAATACCTTGATTTTAACCCTGTAAGACTGATTTTAGACTTGACCTGCAGACCTGTACCAAAAAAAATTATGTTGTTTCAAGGCACTACATTTGTGATAGTTTGTTACAGGATCAGTAGGAAACAAAAATACCATTTTGCCCAAGTCATCAAAATTAATATTAAAATCCAGGGATATCACCAATAATGGGGCAAATTGAAATTGTATACCACCTGATAGGATACAATCAGACGAAAGTAGAATTACTTCTGTAACTTTCCTGACAAAGATGTTCCTGACAAAGAGCAGACAGAGATTAAGGGATATTCTACAAAATAACTGTCCTGTTATCTTGAAAAGTGCCAAGCTATGAAACTCAAGGAAAGACAGGAATTTTTTTTTCTGACAGAGGTAGACTAAAGAGACATCACAATTAAAGGCAACACATGATTCTTAAAAGGACCCTTTTGCTGTACAGAACATATTGGAATAATTACAAGAACTTGAATGGGATCTGAAGATTAATGGTGTTCATGGGCATAACAGTGTTAATTTATTGATATTGATGGATGTATTTTGGCACTGTATAGAAATATCTCTCTAGTAGTAAACATGAAAATATAACGAGATGATGGCACACATTGTGTTGTAAATTTAGTTCCAGATGATGTTGGGGAGGCAAAGATTCTTTGTATAGTACTTGTAACTTTTCTATAAATTTGAGATTAAAAAAAGTAAAAGACTCACCACTAATCACACACATACACAAAAGCAAAATGAGACTATAGACCAATGTTTGAAAATATACAGAGCCATCTAAGGCTAAGAAAGCACAGAAATGGAACATATTTATCAATGGGAGAACTCAAATTATAAAAATATCACCTCTCACCAAATTAATCTATAAATTTAATGCAATGCCTACACAAGTTCCAATAGAGTTTTTTCCTGGAACTTAACAGACTGATCGCAACTTTCATGTGGAAATCCAGAGATATCCAAGAATAGTGTAGCCCATCCTTATCCCTCGGCTACATCACCTAAATCCCAGGGTGCCAATGCCCCCAAGAGCAGCTTCAGTGTATTAATCATGCCTTTCTCTTTCTGATTATTTTTTAAGAGACTGTGTCACTAAATATCATCACAGGGGCATCTTAAGTAAGTTGTAATTTCTTTTTTTTAATAAATATTTTATTTATTTTTGTTATTCATATCTTTTACATTGTAGTGTGTTCCCCATAGGTTGCCCACCACCTGTTCACCCTTGAAGCCATCACCATAGTCCCCCATGCTCCCCTCTTCCCAGGGCACTTTCTGATGTTTTGACTACTGGAACCTTGAAGATCCTAGAGAGACTGCCCTTCCCAGGCTTAGCCAATTCCCAGAGATGATCAAAGAGTTACCTACAGAGTGCAAATTTTATATGCCATCCAAAGCCCATGCCCTTCAACCACCCCTTTATCAAGGTCTTTCTCATTGGCCCTAATCACCTAGGGCCACGTGCCAGACAACTGTGAACAACTTTTCTGTACCCAAAGCCCACAGAAATTATGCAAACTATAACCAATCCTAAGCCTGCTTACCTTGTCTTGCCTTCTCTGTGGAATCCACAATAAAGGTTCATGTTTTCCTTTTGCTTCCTCTGGCTCCTGGCTGACCTTGGTGCTTCCTTGTGTGACCCTGCATGGTATGTCTGACCTTCTGTTTCTAGTGATCTGTGAGTATTAAAAACTTCTTCCTAGAGAAAAAACTATCAGGAAACTATAAATTGGAGACATTCGGCAGGGGAGGGAGAGGGATTAAAATGGGCGGGAAGAGCACAGGAGACTGTGGTGATGGTTCACAGGTGACTTGGTGGTAGGAATTTTATGCAGACTACACCTGAGAGGAGGAATCATACATTGTACAAAAATGAACATTGTACAAAAATGAACAATGATATAATACATATATGTATAAGTAAATATAAAAAAAATTCATCCTGCTTGGCAGTCGTTTCCACATCTGTGTGTCTTATTCCACCCAATTAGAAAAAATCCCAGGTGTATTTAAAAATAGTCCATGAGGAATGCGAGTTAGTGGATGAATACTTTAGATTTGTCCTCAATCAGAATCACTTGAAGTGTGCAAGAGACTGAGATTTGATTATTCTCGTCCCCTCTGTTTTGCCGATGAACAAACTCTCTATTGGTTTTCTTCTCTTCCCTATCTTGCTCCCCCAAGTCTTACCTGTCCTTTCTGGGATCACTTTCTAAAGAAAAGTCCTTGCATCCAAATCCTTATTTCAGGCCCTACTTCTAGGGGAAGCAAGTGAGCCAAGTGAGAACCTTTTTACAGAGTAACGATGTGAGGTGATGGACACTATTAAGATATTTAGACATATTTTTGTTGTTGTTGTTGTTGTTGTTTTTTAATATATATTTTTATTCTTATTTATGTCTTTTACATTTTGTGTTCCCCTTGGGTAGCCCACCACCAATTCACCCGTGATCCATCTCCATGGTCCCTTGTGTTCTTTTCTATTCCATTTTGTGCCCTTTTCCTTCCCTCCCTCTG
>PVIJ01017923.1:0-27904 GCA_004024925.1 Scalopus aquaticus | reverse complement strand
CCCACTGATTGTCTTTCTCCCACCCGGCCTCCCTATAGTCCTGTTATAAGTGAAACCATTCGATATTTTTCTCTTTCTTTCTGGCTTATTTCACTGAGTATGATCCCCTCTAATTCCATCCATGTCACTGCAAATTGCATGTGTTTATCTTCTTTCCATGCTGAATAGTATTCCATTGTGTATATGTACCACATCTTAAAACATGAACAGACAGTCCTATTAGAATACCTAGTCTTCTCATTTTTGTGTGATAAGTTATATGAACTTGAGGCATGTGTAATTGCTCAAGTAGGTGATTTTGCTGAAAGAGTTAATGGCTAAAATGTGAATATTTGGCCTTGCAATCCAGACTGTAATGAAAAGTAGAGTTGATTCAGAATTAAGCTTTTCCATCTTTCACATCTCTGAGTAATCTTTCTGTGACTACCTTATTCTTTAAGTTACATTACCTATGTTGGTTGTTCCAGAGACAAGGAAATGATATTCCCAGCAAATCTCATGCATGGTAACAACCAAGGTATGCATTTTAAAAGTTTGTTTAAGTGTGATAGATCAACTCATGAAAGTATGAATAGTGTGTAATCATTTCATTAGAGAAACATAAGAAAGCAGCTTTTCTTGATGACTTTTTTTTTATTTACTTGAACACTCACTTAAATCCTAGTGGATCCACTGAGTAAAATGTTTAAAGTAAATTAACTTTCAAATGTTATAGTTTAAGTAAAAGTTGTTTTGATTATTTTATTGAAGTGACTTTGGTTTATAACTTTATGTAAGCTTCATGTATACAGCTTTATAATTCTCTATCTGTAAACACTACATCATGATCCCCACCAAAAGGCTAGTTTCCATCCATTGTGATACACTCGGCGCCCTTTATCTATTTCACATACGTCCTAACACCTCTTCCGTGTGGTAAACACCAATCTATTTTCTGTATCTAAGAGTTTGTTTTTGTTTTGTTTGTTCATTGATTTTTTAAAAATATTAACATAGGAAAAGGGAATCATATGGTGTTTGTCTTTCTCCATCTTCCATATTACACTTATTATAATAACTTCTAGGTCATTCATGTTGTCACAAATGGCAAGATTTCATCTTAATAGCTGGGTAGCATTCCATTATGTATATATGTAACATCTTCTTTATGCCATTATCTGTCATGGGCATTTATATTATTTCCATACCTTGACTGTTATAAGTAATGCTGTAGAGGATAGAGGGGTACATATTTCTATTGTGGTTATATCTTCATATGTTGTAGTTTAAGACCTATGGTTGTTTCTTAGCATAGTAACTACTATTGTTATGTAACAAACCCCACCCCCAAATTTAGTTAATTAAATCAGATTTTATGCTTCTTCCAATTCTGTTAGTTGATTGGGCAATTTTGCTGGTCTCACTTGGCTTCATTTATATCTCACCTGAGACATCTGGGATGTCCATGTCTCTCTCCCCCTTAGTCTTGCAACCTAGATATAGCTTCATAACATGATGATCCCACTGTTCCAAGAAGGTAAGAAGCTATCAGACCTCTGCACATGGGGACCAAAAAGTGTCATAGCAACACTTCTGCTGCATTCTATTGGTTAAGACAACTCAGAAGATAAGTTCAGTTTCATGGAGGGAAGCAGAGTTATATCGTAAAAGGGTGTGTATACAATGATGTAAGGAATTATTTGCAGCTTTTGGGCAATGTTATACTCTGAAGTTCATACTTTGATTTAGGTTTTTCCCCATTTGTATACAATGAAACCTTAACATGCTCGTATATATAGCATTCTTTTCTTCCCTGTCATGCAAAATGGAAATACGTTAACACTGAAATTGATCATAGAGATTAGGGACTAATGTTTATTTTAAAAACCTATGCTTCCCACTGCCTAATATGTTCCTGTACCAAGCTGTGTTCTAGGGCACCTACTTTAAAGTTAATATATGTGATTAAGAGCGAAAATTATTAAAACAAAGTTTGAATAAACAAAATTATTAAAACAAAGTTCTTGAAAACATATCAGCTTTTATATTATAGATATAATTCTTTTCTCCATCATCTGCATTAGTTATTTTTTAATGATATTTTATGCCTTCTTAATTTACTTGCCATACCTTTAAGCATAAAAAGCACATTATAATTCATTTTGATCAATTCAAGATAATTTCTAAGTTCTTAGATTGTTCTGAATTCTTAGATAACTTCTCCACATGTAGTCTCAAAAACTGACCTGATAGAACTTGTTACTTTTTATATTGTTTTATTAAATCAAAAGGATTTCATTTTCTTTAAAAACAACAACAACAAAAACCCAAAGTGCTGAAATTATTAGATAAAACATCAGAAAATAGAGTTCAGTGACTTAACATTAAATAGTCTAAGTTCAATGCTGCTGACATACAACATTGTCATAAAAAAACTTTGAGGTGAGGCTCTAACACTTAGCAATAAATTACCTGTAACCAGAGCAATGCTCACATGTAGGATATTGTATTTTTGTTGGTTAGTTTTAGGCTTTGCGAGCCACATTTTTAGTTTCAGATCTTATAAATGCAGAATACAGACCATATTTGGCCCACAGCTTGTAATTTTACAACCCCTGTTTTTAATACATAAGTGTCCATCAAGCTCTGAATAAGACAGATGCCAGGTTTTAAACATTGTGTTAGTAAATTTAGTTGACAACTTTATTTTTTTGTTAGGGCAACTCTCTATTTGGTCACTTGATGGCAGCATTTACTACACGGTAACAGAACATTTTGCCCCCCTCTAGGTTGTTCAGCCTCCTTTAACATTGGTAGTGGAAAAGATTGATAGCAATGCAAATGTATTTATAACCACGAGAGATAGTCACCTTCCACCCCAATTAGCCTTTGCATTGATTTACTGAGGAAAAACATCTATTACTGAAAAAAGTCTTACAGATTAGTGTTGCATTATTTTGTTACAGTTGAAATATGTAGGAAAAGTGATCTCACAGAAGATACACTTTAATCTAACCAAAAACGTACTTTCCCAATAATTAAAAAGAAGAGACATCATTGAGAATGCAGCTCTGGTGCAGAATACTGTACTACAATTTTCCCCTTTAAAGATATATACTTAGTTATTTGAATATTTTCTAATAATGAGCTTGTGTGTCATATTTTAAATCTTCAAAAAGAGATTTATTCATGAGCTGTTGCTTGGATAAAGCCATTGATGTACCTGAAAAGAAAATCTCATTTCTCAATTTCTTTGTGAGACTATAATTATGGTTAGAACTAAATATTTTTTTTAATATAGTAAGACTTACTGCTTCCTGAAATACAATTTTGCACCCCTAAAGGATGGAACTGCAGCCATAACTTTTATTCTGCAAAGAAAAATCTACCAGTTGTGATTCTATAAACATCCTGGCAAGCTCTTTCCGGGGGAGGGTTCCCTAAGAGAACTCCTGCTTGAGATTTACATGGAGTGAAAATTGGTAGATTTACAAGGCAGTTATGATTTAGTGCTTTGGGGTTGAAAGAAGGGCGTTGGTTTTTTGTTTGTTTGTTTAACCATCCCCTGTTTCTACCTGGTCCCTTATTTATCTTAAAAAATGACATTTGGAAAAGTTTGTCTTTTTATTTTTGAGCTGTTATTGAAGGTGATTCCCCATGTTATAATTTACTGCCATTTGAATTGATATGTCAGAATAAGGTTAAGGTATTCAATATAGGGTGGTAAAGGGGGTTCTTCTGGGGCATCAGGGCTGCATAAATGGCAAGAAACTAACATGGGAAGTCTGGGACTGTGACTTTATATAAATATCTTTGCAGATATATATAAATATTCTGGGGAGGCGATTCCAGCTCTGCTATTTTCACAGGCTCAACTCTATTTTCCTGAGCTCTGTGTATGTTTACTTACATATAATTGTACATTTCCTTCTGTTTATATACACTTGGTTATTCTGGGTCTACATAAGGAGACTTATGTTCCATGCACATTCTTCTCATAGCTCCTCTCATGCTAATTTAAAATATGTTTTATTTTGTAACAAAAATAATGCAAGATAACTGTAGAAACCTTGGAAAATACATGTAAATGAAAAGTAGATAAAAACATACGGTGTCATAGGCTGTTTGTGTTTCTCTGACTTATTTGACTAAGCATAATACCCTTTAGGCCCATCCACATTATTGCAAATGGCAGAATTTCGTCTTTTTTTTTCATATAGGTGATTAGTATTCCATGTATCTATAATACATCTTTATCCAATTGTGTATTGCTAGGTATTTTAGCTATTTCCAGCTCTTGGTTATTGTAAATAATGCTTTTTTTTTTGAAGGTTTATTTATTTAAGCTGGGGTACAGGCCAGAGACATGGGGCAGCGAGAAGGTTCACCAGAGACAGAATGGGGAGCAGAACAGGCCGATCAGAAACACACTGCTGAGGGGAGCAGCGGGCAAGGCAGGAGAGGTCTGCCGTACCATGTGGGAATCTCCCCGGCCGGGCGTCGAACTCGCGTCGCCGCTGCCAACAGCTCCACAGCGCAGCGCTTAACCGCTGCGCCACCGGGGAGGCCCTGTAAATAATGCTTTGATTAACTTGGGGGTACATGGGTTTCTTCAAATCAGTGTTTTCATATTCTTTGGGTAAATAGCTAGAAGTGGGGTAGCAGGATCATAGGATATTTCTAGTTTTCAGTTTTTGAGAACTCTGCATACTGTTTTCCATAGTGACTGTACCAATTTATATCTCTACCAACAGTGTATGAGTCTTTTCTCTACATCCTCATCAATATTTCTTTTTAATAATAGCCGTTTTCACAGGTGTACGGTGATAACTCATTTTTGTTTTGATTTGCATTTTAAGGCAAAGAAGGAAAACAAAACAAACCCTTAGACTCTAAGAACAAAATAGTGGTTTCTAGAATGGATAAACAGAAGGAAGATAGGTAACTGGATAAAAATCAGTTGTCTGGTAGGGAAGGATGGAAACTAGAGTTTTAGTGTCAAGCATTATGTAGTATGTACTGTTGTTGATTTGTAATAATGTCTAGCTGAAACCTATATGATGAGCTAAACCAGTGTTTTATGTATGTATATACATGCATACATGTATACACACATACACATATATACACACATACCTAGATGCATGCATGTATATATGTTAAAATTGTAACATATTGTATATATGTTAAAATAGGGTTATCTTAATTTTGTAGGTTCTCTCAACCCAATTGTATAGAATTCTGTTGCTTCAAAATTCACTTATATTCCTTTTCATTTTAATATAAGTACATAATGCTGATTTTCATATTTCTCATTATGAGAAATCCTACCTGGCTTACAAACGGAACCCTTGAATACTTCAGACTGTTGGGTCTGATTGTAAACATATGGGGCTTCATGCAAACAACGCAGCTCCAGGTGGCCTGATGTCAGCAAGGGATACTTTCAAAATTGTATAGGAATTTTAAGTCTAGATTTGACAGGCATAATTGCTGATATATTCAGTTTCTGATGAAATCAATGTGGAAAAGGAAAGAAATAATAGCTCTGACAATTTTCTTGATCTATAGCATTTGCCATATGTAAAATGCTATTACATTGTAGCCAGCAGTTTAGGAAGGAAGAGCTTGCGTGGATGCATAAAGAGAGGCTGGGGGTTCTTTCAAGAGAAATTTGTTTTCACTTTGCCTGGTGCTCTGAAGCAAGCAGTGCCCCAGCACTTTGCCATCTCCTCCCTGGTGATGGAGATATGTGAAAAATCCCCTGCCTGTAAATGCCTACCCGAAGTTAGAGCCACCTCCATAGCAGCCCTCTCACCAGGGGCATGGTGGTGTGTGTGTGCATGCGTGCACAAGTTCCTGCACGTGTTCCGTGCACGCTGACTTAGCTGGTTAGCATGGTTCAATCAAATCGTTGTTACTGAAACCTGGGTGATTTTTGAGGGGTTACCCACCTCCCAGTGTGCAGCCTCTAAAGACTTACCCCAGTCTGATTTTTGTAAGGACGGCACCATTCTCAGCTATGTCCTATTTAAAGCTTAACAACAGGGTTTAGAAAAGAGAGGGAGATACTATCCTGGTGGTTTAGTCTGAAAGTAGGAGTAGGGAAAAGGTTCAAGTGCTGGAGGAACTCCTACTTGCTATGTGATTTTGAGAATCTCCATAAATTATGAACCACCTTAGGATCTGGTAAGCTTGCTCAATGCCCTTGGTAAGCCCTGTAGCTGAAAGACCACTTCTGGGTTTCACACAGCTGAGCGCTCTGTCAGATGTGTGTTTTGTTTTATTTGTTGGTTAGCTATTTGCAAATGTTTAGGCACTGTGAAGTTTTTGTCTGTTCAATAAAATATTACCCAGAGAGTTGAAATTGGCATTGATTTTTAATTTATACAGAAGTTATTACAAATATATATCAGTGTCAATTAAAACAGTTTCATTGCCTACAACATATAGGAAATCAAATTTCATAATTGCATTTGCCATGTGGGCAGTAGCACTGGTTTCAGAGTTTAAAGAGCATGGATGATTAGGCTCTGAGTTTAAATTAAATTGTATTACATTTTTCCCCCTCCTAAATTGCAGATGTGGCAAATAGGAAGTACTCACATGTATTAGCGTTATGAAAGAGAAATGTTGATGCCCGTTTTCTCTTTTGCGCCCCATCATCTATAATTGCAAAAATAAGTTGCGATAAATTTATCATTGTTACAATGAGAAGAAAATACCAATATGAGTAATGAAACACAAGTGGAACCTTTGACTTAGATACTGACATGAAAAAAAGTCAGTTCTCATTAATAGCCTATTGTAACTTAGTATCCTAGAATTCATGTGCCCCCATTAAAGGTGCTTTGTGGGGATGCTTCCTTTAAGTATTTTTTTTCCCCTCTGGCACCCCACTTTGTCTATCCTCCCTCCTGTCTCTACCAACTTTGTAGTTTTTGTTCTAGCAAAGTTTACTAAAGGAAACTTTTCAGTTCATTACCAGGCTATAATCAGTGATTTTGTGTATTCTGGCTTTCAGGTGTATCTTGTACATGTCAGTTCTCCCAGGCCAAGGTGTCTGCAAAATGAGCATGCTGAAATATTTGACTTCTATGGTCACTTTTAATTTCAACATATTATTGTTCATAGTATAGTTTCATTGCCCTAATGAAAAAAATCAGAAAGCGTTCATTTAGCGCTCTTACTTTTTAAAAAGTACATGGACTTCTCTGACAGCATGTGTTTTTACAATGGGAGTAGAGTTGTTTTCTTAGGGAACGTTATTTATGTTATAGAAAACGCTAGTCATTCTGAAATGGTAACTGCTGGAATAAAGCTGTTGTATGAATGACACAGATGCTTTGAGCATTCCAGTTACTTGTTGATGACACCACTGGTAAATGTAAGATTCAGGTGATCACATTTACCATGTATCCAGTACTACTGGTTTCAGAGTTTAAAAGTCATTAATAATTTTAGTCTCTGAGTTGAAATTAAATGACATTACACTTTTTCTTCTCTCTCCTTGGTTGCAAATGTGATAGAGTGTAGGTATAAGAAGGTTACACAAAATAGACAAAACATGGTCATGATAACTATAAAATCAGGTACTGATTTGAAGAGGTTCATGAAAGACAAACAACTACCAAGACTAGCATAGAATACACAATAAGAAAAAAAAAAGACGACAAAATGCATACAATTAAAAGCATAGATGAAATGGATGATTTCTGAAAATGCTAAAATTAGTATGAGGAGACGAGAACATGAGTAGGCCAATAATCATTAAATTAACAGCAATGGATATCAAAGACTTCATGTCAGTAATGGTGCGGATCCAGAATACCTCATAGGAGAATTTAGCCAAAAGTCTGAGTAATATAACCTAGTATTCTAGAAAATAGAAAAATGTTAAACCACTCAGAAGTTAATATAACCTTGTTTATAAAGGCAAATGTAAGTATAATAAATTAAATCACAAGCCTATTTCACTTATGGGTCTAAATGATAAATTCCAAGTAAAATATTAATTAAGAGAATTTAACAACCTGTAAAATAATACCTTACATTACCTCTAACTAAGTAGAATTAAGAACCTTCATACTACAAAATATCTTGAAACATTGGAAAAAGTACAATAAATCATGTTAAATGCATAACTGAGTTTATAAGAAAATAAAGGGAGTGAGAATAGCCCTAAGAGTCCTGGAGTGCTAGAGGGGAACCTGTAAAATCACATAAACCACCTAAACCAGACTTCACTGAGTTTTTGCTAACAAGGTATCTCTAGAGAGGAGATCACCACCTCCAGAATACAGAACACACATTGAAATAATCAACTAGATACAAGAATCAGTGGAAAGAGACCCTTGAGGAGTTCAGATATATATTTTTACAAAATTTGTTATGTAAAGTAGTATATTCTAGAGTCTTAAAGATTTAAATGTCTAAAAAAGACTCAAAAAAATAAAACATTAGAATGCCTCATATGTAATTTTAGCAAGGTTGTAGAATACAAGACAAATAAAAAAATCAATTCTATTTCTACATACCAGCAACGAACACATGGACACTGAAATTAAAATATCATTTACAATTATTTAAAAAATGAAAAATGAAATGCTTCAATGAAGCTCTAACAAAACTTGTACAGGACTTGTTTGCCAAGAAGTACACAATGCTAATGAAAGTAATTAATGGACATCTATATAAATGGGGGAGAAATCTCTGTTCACATATTGGAAGAATCAACAAAATAAAGATGTCAGTTCTCTCCAAATTGATTAATAGGTTCAATACAGACTGTCAAAATTCCAGCAATATATTTTGTAAGTATAGGCAAGATTATTCTGAACTTTATGTGGATAGATAAAGGATCTGCAATGGCTAGACAGTTTTGAGAAAGAAGAAAGAGTAAGGAATCCTTTTCCTCAATTTCAAGAGTTATACACCTACAATAATCATTGCTATGTGGTATTGGCAGTGATAGACATATAGATCATTAGAACAAAATAGAGAACCCTGCAATAAGTCCACGCAAACATACCTAGTGAGGTTTTGACAAACATGCAAAAGCAATTATTAAGGTAAGATAGACTTTCCAACAAATGGGCTAGAACAGTTGGACATTCATAGACTTAAAAAAAAAATCCTTCAGGGCCTCCCTTGTGGCGCAGAGGTTAAGCGCTGCGCTGTGGAGCTGTCAGCAGCAGAGACTTGAGGTCGACACTCAGCTAGGGAGAATCCCACATGGTGTGGCAGACCTCTCCTGCCTCGCCTGCTGCTCTCCTCAGTAGTGTATTTTAGTTGATCTGCCTGTTCTGCTCCCCTCTCTGTCTCTGGTGAACCCTCTCGCAGCCCCACGCCTCTGGCCTGTACCCCAGATTGTATGCATAAATAAATCTTTTTTAAAAAAAGATGACTATCAGTTAATTGCACTTTAAAAAAAACCCTTCAGTGTATCAGAGATCCTTTTTGCTCTTCACCTTATTCAATATACTTATAGGAAAATATACAAATCATAAGTTTATTTTATTTTATTTTTTTTAAAGATTTATTTTATTTTTGCATACAAGCTGGGGTGCAGGCCAGAAGTGTGAAGCAGTGAGAGGGCTCACCAGAGACAGAATGGGGAGCAGAACAGGCAGACGGATGGAAATACACTGCTGAGGGGAGCAGCGGGCGAGGCAGGAGAGGTCTGCGCCATGTGGGAATCTTCCCAGCTGGGCATTGAACTCGCGCCGCAGTTGCCGACAGCTCCACAGCGCTGTGCTAACCTATTGTGCCACCAGGGAGGCCCACAAATCATAAGTTTATATATTGATGACTTATTACAAAATGGGCCCATTTGTGTAACTTTTCCTTAAATTAAGGACGAGGGTATGACTAGTCTTATACAAAACTTGAAATGATTCACAGACTTAATGTAAAGCATACATTATATAGTTTTTAGAAGAAAAGGATGAAGAATTTCAAGATCTAGAGCTAGACAAATATTCTTAGAGTTAATGCAAAACACTACCAATAAAAGGAAGATTTTAGAAGTTAGACTTTATTAAAATAAAAATTTTGCTCTGTGAAAGCTCCTATTAACAGAATGAAAAACAAGCTACAAAGTGGGAGAAACCACGTATCTGAGAAAGGACTGGCATACCACATATGAGACAAAAGACTAGTATCAGGGTTATATAAAGAGTTCTCAAAACTCAACAGTGAAAAAGCAAACAGCACATAGGTAAAAGGCAGACATATTATTATTGGAGATATACTGATGGTAAATAGACACAGGAAAAGATGTTCAATATCATTCGACAACTAGGCATTCAAATGAAAACTGCAATGATGTATTACTATATACCAAATAGAATGGTTAAAATTAAAAAAAAATTGTGACTATATCAAACCCTAGTGAGAATGCAGAAAAACTGCATTACTCGTACATAATTGATGGTTATGATGTTACAGCCATTTTGAGAAATAGTTTGGCAGTTTCTTTTAAAAACTAAACATGAACTACCACATGACACAGCAGTTACACCCCCGGGTGTACAAGTCAGGAGAATTAATACTTTTGCTCACATAAAATCCTGTACATGAATGTTTGTGGCAGTTTTATTTATGCTAGCCCCAAACTGGAAACAGGTAAATGAGGAAAGAAACTAGAATGTCCACACCATAGAACTCTACTCTCTAGTACAAAGGAGGAAATGATTGACACATATGCTATCCTAGATGAAACTCCAGGGAATTAGGCTGAGTGAAAAAAGGCAATCCCAATAGGTTACATACTATATTATTCCATTTATACAATGGTCTTGAAACGACAAACTTAGAGAAATTAAGACTACATTAGTGGCTGCCAGGAGTTAGTTACAGGGGTTGGGACAGGAGGGAAATGAATGTGTTTATAAAAGGCGACGTCTTGGGCCTCCCCTGTGGCGCAGCGGTTAAGCACTGCGCTGTGGAGCTGTCGGCAGCGGCGACGCGAGTTCGACGCCCGGCCAGGGAGAATCCCACATGGGTGCGGCAGACCTCTCCTGTCTCGCCCACTGCTCCCCTCAGCAGTGTATTTCTGATCTGCCTGTTCTGCTACCCGCTCTGTCTCTGGTGAACCCTCTCGCCGCCCCACAGCTCTGGCTTGTACCCCAGCTTGTATGTATAAAAAAAAAAAAAAAAGGCGACATCTTAGTGATGATGGAAATGCTCTGTATCTTGATTGTCATGATCTGGGTTGTGATAGTTGTGCTATAGTTTATAAAATGTGGCCACTTGTGGAAACAGGATAAAAGACTGAGGGATATCACAGAATTATTTCTTACAGCTGAATGTCAGTCCAAAATTATGTCAAAACAAAAATTAATTAAAAATCACAAAATGACAAAACAGACTGGGTCAAATAAAAAGAAAACAGTGATTACCCTGAGTTGGATGGTAGATACAGCTCTACTGGATAGGAGTTAGCAGCAGCAGAGATCCTTTTTATTCTTCGCTTTTTTCTTAACATACTTGTGGGAAAGTACATGAATCATAAGTTAATATCTTGACTTATTACAAAATGGACCCATTCGTGTAACTGCTCCTTAAATTAAGAACTAGGGTATGTCTAGATCCCAGAAATAGCCCTCATGTCCTTTTCTCTCACTACTCTTCGTTATTCTTCTAAAGATAACTACTGCATTTAAGAACCACATTTTTTTACTTGTTTTTAAATTTTATGCAAATGGAATCACGCGTAAATAATTATTTCGTGTCTGACTATTACAACTCAGCTTTATTTTTATGACATTTATCTATTATGGTGCATGTTGCAATAACTTTTTCATTTTTATTTTATATATCAAGCTAGAGTGGAAATTGCAGTATATTCATTTTACTCTTTACAGAGATATATTTTCTCCAAATGTACCATTTTAAATAATGTTGACATGAAAATGCTTTTTTTCTGTGACATTTGGTACACATAGGTACCAAATGGTGATTATTTTGAATTCTTTGTGTAATTCATGTAAGTCTGTTTCTTTGGGATCAATTTATAGAGTTTCATTTTGTTCCCGTGACTGGGACATGTTTCCCTGTTTTCTTTGTGTGCCTTGTAACTTTGTGTAGGGATGCAGACATTTGAAAAACTATTCATCTCTTCTAGTCTTCACAGACTCACTATGTAGAGGGAAGGGCCTTCACCAATCTGCCCAGCTAAAATATTGGGTCTTTTCAAACTCTCTCTATGGATGCATCTTCTTTGGACCTGCATGTGCAATTCTCCATTAGTAAAATTGCTAGTCTTTTTTTTTTTTTTTCAGTTGATAATTTCTTGCACCAAGTGGTGTGTGTTTGTGTCACTGCAGTCTCTCTGGAGCTGCCACAGGCTACCCAGCTCTCCTGTTTTCATTGTCCTTCAGACTACTAGAGTATGTCAGGTCCTATCAGCATTGAGTTGGGTAAGACAGAAACCAGTTCTTTGGAATGCCCTCTCTAAAATCAAAATGTTCAATACATCTTCCTGTCTTCTCTTCCCCACCCAAGTGAGAAGCTATGGAGCTCTGTCATCGTCTGTCTACTGCACCATGTGTCCTCTGCAGCAGCAGCATGCCACTCTACTGCCTTTTGTTGTTTAGCTTCCCCTGGGCATCTGAAGTATGTCAGTTCTCATCAGTTCTCTGAGGTGGATGGGTCAGGTAAGATGTCCTCTAGGAAGAAAGGATGGAATGTTGCCTATGTTCTGACTTTTTGCCTCCTGGGAGAAGGGATTCTGTAACTGAGTGCTCCAAACTTTTGCCTTTGTTCTCAATGACCCGCAATCTGGGGCTATTTCCTTTCAACTCTTAGTTGAGGCAAGTCAGATACCAGTCCTTCACATATCCCCACAAACATCTGAATGATAGATGTTTTGTGTTTTTGTCTTTTCTTCTCTTTCCTCAGGAGAAGCTGGGAATTGGGAATTTTCTTTTGATAGTAGCATATGAGTGGAAAGAATTATGATCAGTGAGTGCCATGAATTTTACATCTTTGATGTGCTAGTTTTGTGTTGGCCTAGGATACAAGTCTCTCTTAATTGGTTTCTTGGTTTCTCACAAAGGTCTGTGTATTGCTGTTGAGTCAGTGTCTCCATTTGTTGAGTGCAGTAGCCTCCTTAGAAGGAGAGTCTTAGGCTTCTTATTTCCTTGCTTGGGACTGTCTATATGGTGATGCTGGTTTTCATCTATTTTTTTTTTTCATCTATTTTGTACTAATACATCACTCTCTTAATGTAACTTCTATCTAGTAGTGGAAGTTTTCCAGTTTGTTCTTTTCAAGAGGCCTTAACTACTATTGATCTTTTTCCTTTCCATATGACATTTAAATTAGCCAGATTTTGTACACAAACACATGCTGGGGTTTTGTTTTGAATTTCACAGAAGCTGTAGATCAACCACGGAAATGGATATCTTTTCAACACTAACTCACAGGATATGAGCATACTGCATCTCACTACTTACTTAAATCTTCTTAATTTCTCTTAGCAATACTTTGCAGAATTTTTGCATAATTTTCACTCAATTTATTCCTATTTGTTTTATTTTTTATGTTATTATGAGTGTTCTTTAAATCCTATTTGTTTGCTGCTAGTGTTTGGGCATAAGGCAGATTTTGAATATTGAGATTGTTCTGAATTCATGTTTGACAGCTGAAAGTTTATCTATAAAGTCCTTAGGATTTTTTAGATACCAAGTCATTTTTCTTCCAGTCTTTTCCTTGACTTACCCTACTACAGTAGCCAGGACAGTAGTGATTGGAAGTGGTGACAGCGATATCTATATCTTGTCTTTATTCTAAGAGTTAAAACTTTCAATATTTTATGATTTAATGTGATGTTTCCAGTAGAATTCACAGGTACCTTTTCACACATTAAGCTGTTACCATGTATTTCTAGTATGGTAGCAATATTTATGATTAGTAGATGCATAATTTAATAAAATCATTTTCCTGCATCTACTGGGAGAATCATGTAATTTTGTAATTTGATGTTCTGATATAAATTGCTTTGATTTTCAAAATGTTATTTCAGTCTTGTATTACTAAAACAAATGCTGTTTAATCTTGACATATTGTGCTTTTCACATATCATTGTACTTTACTAGTGTCTTATATAGGGTTTGTACACCTTGAATCTTTATTTTAGGGTATACTTTGGGGGAACCCACTATAACAGAAAATAAACAAAGGGATGAATTCAGCCTTTAGTCGCAAAAATCTAGTCACAATTAAACAAATAGTGGTTTACTTGTCTCACAATAAAAATTGTAGTGCTAATAGAATTGATTCATGTGCTTAGGGATGCTGACAGGAACCTAGTTTCTAACTTCTGTACCATCTTTAATATTGCCTCTTTATTATTATGATTATTACACTATAATGTAACTTAAATCCTTATGACCTCAACATTTTGAAGGAAAAGGAGAGGCAGGGTAGACTTTCCCCAACTGAGCCTATATATGTGTGAGTAAGGGAAGCTCATGAACATGTGTCCTATTAAGTCCCTTTGGACAGATACATCTACTTCACACACAGATTTTTAGAGAAATCACTGGTAGAGGAGAGTGAAATAACTATACCTTGGGCATGATTCAACTTCTAGGGTAAGAGCGCGATCAGCTCTCCCTTGAAATTTGTGGAACTACACCCCCTACAAAATCTGTGTTTTCTTTGCTAGGAAAAACATAGGGGAATCATATCTGCTACAAATAGTTGAAGAAAAAAATACCATTATTTACATAATTTATTCCCTTTTATGACAACAGATGTAAAAATTATTTCTTAAGTGTTAGAAGCTAAATCCAACAACTTGCAATGTAGTTAGGTTTCGCTCAGAAAAACAAAAATAAATCCTGAAACAAGACTGCTATAAAACCATAGAAGTGAGACAATATATTGCAGAAACCTGTAATTAGATCAGTGGTACAGAATAGAATCCTCAAACACAACTTTATGTTTACTTGGCAACTTTATGCTAGAAATGGACCTAATGGAAAAGGATGGTTCTTTATTAGAGGATATTGAGAAAACAAGAGGTGATATAGAGAAATATAAAGTTAGTTGTCAAAAATACAATTTATTTTTGCTTCCTCCACTCCCTCCCAACAAAGGCCATTTATTTTTTTACTTCTATATATATATTTGACATTATTCATTTTTGTACAGTTTACTTTCTCCTTTCAGGTGTAGTCACCATAAAATTCCCACCACCAAGTTACCCATGATTCATCACCACAGTCTGTTGTGCGCTTCCTGCCTCTGCTTAACCCTTCTCCCTACTCCCACCCCCTCCCCTGCTGAAGGTCTCTGATTTATAGTTGACTGCTAGTTTTGTCTTTTCCCCCCATCCCTTATTTGTTTCCCGTATATTCCTGCTATGCGTGAAACCATCCGATATTTTTCATTTTCCTTCTGACTTATTTCACTCAGCATGATCCCCTCCAGCTCCATTCTTATTGCTGCAAATGGCATAAGTTTATCTTTTTTGATTGCTGAGTAGTATTCTATTGTGTATATATACCACATCTTCTTTATCCAGTCATCTGTTTTGGGGCATTTAGGTTGTTTACATATCTTAGCTATTGTATATATTGTATATTTCTGAAATAAACACAGGTTTCCTTTTGAATTAATAATTTTGTGTCCTTTCGGTAGATTCCTAAGAGTGGGATTGCTGGGTTATATGATAGTTCCATTTTTAGTAATTTGAGGAAACTCCACACAACTTTCCATTGTGGTTGCATTCCCACCAGCAGTGTGTGTTCCTTTTTCCCCACATCCTCATCAGCATTTGTTTTCTGTTTTTTTTTTTTTTTAATATGTGCCATTCTCACAGGTGTGAGGTGGTATCTCATTGTGGTTTTGATTTGCATTTCCCTGATTATAGGTGATGGTTGGCATTTTTTTGTATACCTCTTGGCCATTTGCGTTTCCTCTTTGGAGAAGTGTCTTTTTAACTATTCTTCCCATCTTTTAACTGGATTGTTTGCTTTGTTTTTGTTGAGTTGTGTAAGCTCTTTGTAGAACTTTAATATAAGTCCCTTACCAGTTGTATGAAGTACAAATATTTTCTCCCAATCTGTGGGGTGTCTCTTTGCTTTGGTAATTGTCCCTTTTGCTATACAGAAGCTTTTTAGTTTGCTGTAACCTGAGCTGTTTATCTTTTCCTTCACTTTCTTTGCTTTGGGTGATGAGTCTTCAAAGACGTTTTTGAGATGTACATCATGAAGTGTTTTGTCTATGTTTTCTTCTATATATTTTATGGTTTCAGGTCTTACATTCAAGTCTTTTATCCATTTTGAGTTGGTTTTTGTGCATGGTGTGAGATAGTAGTCTAAATTCATTCTTTTGCATGTGGTGCTACAGTTTTCCCAGCACCATTTAGTGAACAGACTATCCTTGTGTCATTTATGCTTTTTTTTTTTTAAAGATTTATTTTTTATTTATACATACAAGCTGGGGTACAGGCCAGAGATGTGGGGCAGCAAGAGGGTTCACCAGAGACAGAGTGGGGAGCAGAACAGGCAGATCAGAAACACACTGCTGAGGGGAGCAGTGGGAGAGGCAGGAGGGGTCTGCCGCACCATGTGGGATTCTCTCCGGCCGGGCGTCGAACTCGCGTCGCCGCTGCCGACAGCTCCACAGCGCAGCGCTTAACCGCTGCACCACCGGGGAGGCCCGTGGCATTTATTCTTGAGCTAATGCATTTGCTTGTCTGACCTAGGTTGGATTCAGTCAGACTTGACTGTGGGTTATATATACATTGTGGTCAAGTCTGCTCCATGTGTGTTTATTCCATGGCCCAGACTGTAGGGGCAGCAGCTACTCACAGTATGTTCTTTCCAGGATGGATGTTCCAGGTTCAAAGCCAGCACATGCAAGGGCTCTTAGGGCTTCCCTCATGTCATGTCCAATAATATCATGTTGGTGAAAGTAAGTTATCTGGGCAAGCCATACATTCATGGGAAAACTTTTTACAAAATATAAGTCACATTATATTATAACATTATATAAGTTTCAAGTGTTCATCATTGAGAATCAGCATGTGTATACACTACATTAGGTTCACTGTCAAAATTCCCAGTTTATTCTTCACCATATTATTGGGCCTTTTCCCCAGTTAACTCACCTCCTTTCCCCCTTCCCTTCTGGTAACCACTAAGTGGTCTTATAATGCAAAAGTTTGACTTTGTTTGTTTTCTGTCTAAGCCACACTTGAATGAAATGGCATGATGTTTGTCTTTCTCTGTATGGCTTATTTAACTAAGCATAATTCCCTTTAGACCCATCCATTTTGTTGAAATGGCAGGATTTCATCTTTTTTTTTTTAATAGCTAAATTCTATTCCATTGTGTATATATACACCACATATTCTTTACTCACTCATCTGTTGATGGGCACTTAGGTTGTTTTTATCTGTTATTACCTACTGCAATCAATATGATAGTGCAGGTATGTCTTCAAATGAATATTTTTGTATTACTTAGGTAAATAGCCAGAAGTGGGATAATACAGAATATCTATTTTTGATTTCAAATATGTAATTTGAATTAATTAGAATGAACAATAAAATTATATAGTGAATAAAAATACATCAGAAAATATCTGTGATTCGGAGTAGTGGAAGTTTTCTTAAATAATGCCCCAAAAGTTTAAACCATAAGATAAAAAAAGATGAATTTGACTACATAAAAAAAATTGTAAATTTCTGGAACCATCAGTAAAGTCAACAAATGGGGTATACATTCAGTGAAGTTATTTGACACATCAAAGACTGACAAGGGATAGTATCTAGGATATTTAAGAAATGCTTATAAAAAAACAGGAAACCAACACAGAGCTGCGTAAAGCAGAGACTATAGACACAGAGAGGTAATACGGAGAACAACTGCCTCCAGCTGCAAACCTCTCATGTTTGCAGCGCTTCCTATTGCCTTCATATATCTCCCTGCTCACCGCTGGCCCCACCTCCCACATTACTCTGTCTTCCTAGTGTGGTGTGGGTTGATCCATAAAATCAAGAACTCTTGATTGCTTTATAGAGTTGACCTTACGTAGCCGTCCTTACGCCCTCCTTCTCTCAGCTCTGGGTAACCTAACTCTGTCGAATTGAATGTGGGACTTTTCTTAGAGGCATATTATCTTTCCAGTTTAGGTCAGATGGGCATCAGCCCTGATGTTAACCAATTCAGGTCTAACTGTCCAGGTATTTGTCCTTATCTTCACAGGTTTGGTTTGGTTTGGTTTGACTTTCTGAGTAGTGAATGCAGAACCTTGAGTCTGGACACTTTCTGTCTGGCCATCTACTCATTCCTCCTCTCCTGGCCCCAAAAGAGGCTTATTGTTTTCTGTGTGGCATAATCTTCCTTATATTATATCCCCATCCTTCCTATTCTCTGGATCAGTGTGAAAGTTCTTTGCTATGGTTGTCCATACTTAGATCTTGAAATATAAAGCATTGAGGTTCTTAGAAAAAACTTTTTCCCCTTGTCTGACTATTGTAAATCAAAGGAAGAATAGAAGGAAATGAAGTGAAGTGTTTTAGTTTCTGCAACTAAGCAGAAAGTAGTTAGAAACATACAAATAGCTGGAGGGTCAGGAGCGACCGTTGCCAGCGCTTCCAGGAATAAATCAGACCAGTAGAAGCTATCACGGCCTTTGATCTCGACCCCAGCGATCATGTCAGTGTAGTTCCAGGACTGCACCACCTCAGTCATGATACAAGCCATGAAGACAGCTTCTCTGGCCCTTCTGCTTGACACCCACAGCATTTAGAAACCGGGTCCTTATTACTCCTGCAATAGCAAAATCAAGCCTTCCAGTGCTAGGTTTGTTAATGTAGAGAAGCTGCACAAACACAGACTCCATCAGCCATCTCCCTCCCAGATCACATGCAGATATATCTACGTGGTGGAGACCACATCATCAGTGGAACACAAGGTACCCCCTGGGCCTGAGGAGTCCTTAGCTTTCTTATCTCTAGTGTTCAGAGAGGTATACTTCAGGAGGGTTGGGAATGTTTCGTGAGGGAAAGTCCACAAAATCTGCTGTAGGGAGGAAAGTTTAAAAGTCTGTAAGCACTATGGTGGGAAAGAATTTGTGTTGGAAATTGAGGATGTAGAAGAGTAAGAATTTAAAGAGCACCTGCCATCTGCTGTTTCTTTAGATGTTTTTTTTTTTCCCTAAAAAGTGGCACTTACATAAATATGCATGAATATAAATTCCTTGGACTACAGCAGAATCTTCCTCAAAGTCAAACACTAGATGTGGCCTGGAGCCTGATGAATAACTTTTGCATTTATTTGCCTCAAACAGATGTTGATTAAGCAAAGTTGGATTCTGTGAGTATTTATGGAACATGTACTATATTTAAAGCACTTTGGATAGTAATGAGGGGATTTACATTTCTTCAATTATTCTTATCAAGTCATTAGATTCTGAAGCCAGATAAGAAACTTATGGGAAAGAAGCTATTTACTTACCAAAATTGCAATGAAAAGATAATACCCTAAGCAAATAACATTCATATAAGAGCTAACATGAAGGATTGGGCAGATGAGAGAGCAAGGATCCTGCAATTTCAAGTCTCCGTTGTTTGTGTGTGTGTGTGTGTGTGTGTGTGTGTGTGTGTGTGTGTGTGTGTGTGTGTTGTATGAAATCCATAGTGATAACTCTTGAAATTCCTCCCTCCCACAACACACACCCCTACAATGACCCATAGCAGAAAGAGAAAATCTTTCCATTCTCTAGCACTGACTTCATGAAATTGGAATTTTATTACCTTATTTGTGGCTCTCCACTGACTTGAGTCAGCCAGGTTCTTTTGGGCTGTTCACTTATGTCTAAATCATCTTGTTTTCCAGCACTTAGGAAAAGCATCCTTTTTTCTTCCTGATACCCTGAATCTGCCATGCATTTATCTACAGCACAGTCTCCCTAGGAGGAAATACTTTGTTTGATTCACTGAGGGAAATAGCGTGTCTGCCTCTTGCATCTTGGTGCGCAGAGGCATATGCTCTAATATGAATTGCCCAGGCTTCTGATAGGCAGTCTTTGTGCATATCTATTTGAGCCCACTTGTGTCAGCTCTGGTGTGGTTTTGTTACACTTTATATTGCAAGGTGGGAAAGGGATTTGGGTGATAGTGCTGTTCAGTGAGGAGATTCTGTGCAGAACACATCTGCTAATCCATTTACTCTTAAAAACTATGGGCCTATCATTTTAGAGATACAGTAAATGTTTTTCAATGGTCAATTCCTTCATCCCCTAGTGCAGGTCCACTCTCTTTGTAAATGGCTAGCCTTCAGGGAGTCTGCTTTCCTATGGTAGAGAGGTGCTTTATCTACTCCAAAAGTTAGTGCTCCAGTGTTCACAAATCTTTATTTTTGTACTTTATTGGGAATACAGCACAGTGCTAAAGAAAAGGAAATAGTAAAATATAGTTGTCAGAGTTCAAAACCTGTACATCTTAGCGATTTAGATGATGCTGATGTTCTCTTTACAGTTGTAGGATTTTGAAACCTGTGTCTAGCTTCTTGATGTGTCATGTGAGTTATTTTGGTGTGTGGAAGTTCCTTGAGATCAAAATTCTACCAGATTGGTGGGAGTAGGGGGTGAGGAACTTCTCTGAATTTATAATCAGTTACTGCTTGTGTGTTGCAGAAATGCTCAGAGTGAGTGACGGGTTATGTTTTGTTTTTCTTGCTGAATACTTGTGATGCTGCTTTTTTGAAGTTTGACTTTTCTGTTAGGTCTTTTTAGTGTGTTTGATGTCAATACAATGCAATTTGAGACCAAATATGGCAAAGTAAAAATAACTGAAGAATTAAAGTTATGATCTTCATAATTCAGGCAGCTGTAAAATTGCTTTAACCTTTGAATGACTTGGTTTCAAGGATATGTGATTATTTCTGGCTAGTTGTGTACAGTGCTTTTTGTCTCTTTTGCTTAAACCTTCATTTTAGGGTTTGACCTGCATTTATTCTTGCATTCTAGCATTATACTCATGTTAAGTGACTCTTAAATAAAATCCAAAGCGTAAAGTGCTAGAGATTGCACATTGGAATAGCAGACAGAGTAATATGTAATCAGAATTCAAAGTATCTATTAATCTCCAATTTGAAATATATCTGCTCAGTATATGCATAAATTCGGTTTTCAGTATTTTAATTGACTTAATGTCACTTGGATAAGAAATATTTGCTTACAACCTTGGTTTTGCCATTCAAATAATGATATACTCTGGGTTATTGCATGGATATTTTGCATGGATATATTTCTTATGTGTTATTTTACCTATCTAACATTCACACAGTGATACTATACCTGAAAGCTAGATATAACCAAGAATTTGATAAATAACCAAATTAAGTTACAGCAACTTATACCTTCATAGGAGCATCTTTCAGGTTCTCCTGTGAAGCCTGTAAACACTCCCACTTGCAATAAGATAGCTTCCTTTTTCTAAGCTAGGGTCAATTAGGACGGTGCAGTCTTCTGATTGGTAAAAGAGCGCCTGCACTCAGACATGCTGGCCAAGAAAACCTCCATAACAAGAGACGCCTGCACTGTTGGTATAGGAGAGGTAAGGTGCAAGAACAGATAGAAAGCAAATGTGAACTCAGGAAACATCTGTCCAGCTGAGTGTAGAAATTGATATTCATCGTGATTGCCCAGAATTTACTAAAAATATGTCCAATTACATTTGATATCTTTTGACTAAGGACATGAAATCCATTTGAGAAAGTGTCTCAACCAAATAAATTCAATAAATAAAAATTAAAGCCTTTTGATATACAAAGGACTATAGTTAAAAAAATTTAAAGGATTGTTTAACTAACTGTGGAGCTTTAGAAGCATGGAAAATTCCAGAATTAAATCCAGATCTTAATCTGACTGGTATGAAAGAAACAAAATACTCAGAAATTCATGACCAAAGCACTTTGACCAGGGAGGGTGCAATGGAGAGAATGTGAGGGGTGAGTGTGGCATAGTATTCTGGCCTGGTCAGCCAGCTACATGCTATGCAGATTGATAGGATAGAACCTATCATACCTTATTCTCTTATCTGTTTGGAATAAAACATTGGATTGATTTGTTAACCATTTTATTAGTTTTTTGGTAGGAATTAAAGAATATTCCAGTTATATTATGTATGTGCTGTGAACTTCTGAGTAATGGGCTTCATGTCCCCAAGACAGATATTTACTTTGTAGCCCTCTGTGTCTCCTGGCCCTCATCTCTGCCTTCCATATTGCTCTGCTCCCCACCATGTTAGCTGCTGCCCTCATGATCTCTGTAGTCTGTACTTCAGTGTTCTCTCAGAAAGGGAACTGGAAATTATTTATGCTAAAGGTTAAAACTAAAGAAATGAATAGAAATTCAGGTATCAGCTAGCAGTTAAAGGAAGGATGCAAGACTTTCTAACCATTTCACTCACTTTATATGATATACACTCGTATACACACTTGTTTCCAGAGAGAGGAGAAAAGGTGTGCATGCAGGAGGTGCTTAAGATAATATGAGACTAAATATACACGTATGCATATATGCATGCCCCTGCACTTCTTGTATTTTAAATTAACTTTTCAGGTGTGGTGTATAGTCTAGTAGTATGCTTTTACTTAGTTTATGTATATACTATTTAAATAGCTATATGTAGGTGTTGTGATGGTTACTTGTATGTGTCAACTTGAGTAGGCTAAGGGATACCCACATAGCTGGTAAAACATTCTTTCTGAGTGTGTCTGTGATAGTGTTTCCAGAAGGCATATAAGCATTTGAATGGGTAGACTGGTGAAGATCACCCTCACCAATGTGTGTCTGTCATCCAATCCTCTAAGGGCCTGCATAGAAGAAAGAGGCTGAGGAAGGATGAATTTGCTCTCTTTGCTTGAGCTGGGGTATATACTCTTACCCTCAGACTCTTGCTCCTGGTCCCTGGGCTTTCATATTTGTCCTGGAACGACTGACCACAATTCTCTGAGCTTGAGCTTGGCCTTGACATACATAAACCACTGACTCTTCTGAGTCTACAGTTTACAGATAGCAGATAATGGAACTTCTTAGCCCCAGAAGTTGTGTGAGTCAGTCTCTCGGGTCTCTTTCTAGATAAATTCTATTCTGAATTCAGTCTGTCTGTAAATCCACAGATTATTTTTGTTGCATTTCAAGGTACGTTTTAGATGTCAGTATACTTCCTTATAAAACCTTCAGCATGATGGGCCTCCCTGGTGGCGCAGCGGTTGAGCGCTGCGCTGTGGAGCTGTCCGCAGCGCGCGATGCGAGTTCGATGCCCGGCCCGGGAGAGTCCCACATGGTGCGGCAGACCTCTCCTGCCTCGCCTGCTGCTCCCCTCAGCAGTGTATTTCTGATCTGCCTGTTCTGCTCCCCACTCTGTCTCTGGTGAACCTTCTCGCCGCCCCACGCCTCTGTACTGTACCCCAGCTTGTATAAATAAATCTTTAAAAAAATAATTTTAAAACCTTCAGCATGCATGCATTTAACCAGTTTAGTATTTGCTTATGGTTTTCATCCTTCTCATCCTTTGCTAAGTTTTGAAAAATATGTGCTTGAAACTCTATCGATACAATGAGCATTTTTATAACTATTGAGACATTGAATATTATCATCACACTATGCAATCACCCATATTAGGGGGGAACTGTTTTGATATGTCTGATTCCCAAACTGTATTGCATAAAGTAATGCTATTGGTAAGTGATACCTTTGGCTGCAAGTAACAAAAAAGCTATCTCAGAGTTATTTTTTGTCACATAACAAGAAGTCTTGAGAAGACAGTGGGATTAATATGGTGTCACATTGATGTCAAGGATGTCTTTGGAATCACAATTTTCCCTTTTAGTTTCCACCAAGTAGCTGCTCTAATTTCCAGCATCATTAAACAAAACTGTTTAATAAATATTTTAATAGCTAAATTATTTTCAACATATTTCCTTTTACAATTTCTAAAATCCAGTTACCTTTATTGTATTACATTGGATAATTATTTTTTTTCCAATTTAATGACTTAGAATTCACGTATAGCATTGCATTAATTTAAGATGTACAACATAATGATTTGATATAAGTATCCATTGCCAATGCGCACCACAGTAGATTTAGTTAACATCCATCACTTCATGTAGTTTCCTTTCAGGCAAATTCTTTAAGAGTGGCGTATTATTTTTGTTATGATTCAGCACATTTCATGTCAATGTTACCGCACTGGGTCACTGGGTGATTGAGTCTGCATGGACCCTGTAGGGATGAGCTCTCCATTCTCTGTAGTTCTTAGATTCTCCTAGTTGTTTTCCCACCAGTCTTCAATGCCTGAACTCTATGGTCTTATTTCTGCTATGCAGAATTGAATGATTTGTGGTGCCAAATGCAGGGCAGCATCCTCCCCTGCTCCCCGAGGAAAAGTTCACACTTTTGAAATCCCTCCTGACTAGAATTTCCCACACACAGAATGTGGCATCTTTCTTAGAGATGACTTATCTCTGCCTTCTCTATCATTACATTTCAGAGCTGTCCTTTGTTGTGGGGTCTCTGTTGGTCTTGTTTGGCGTCTCCTTCCTTTTAAAGTGTTCCATATGTCGTTGTAGATGTCTTGTGTTGATGGGAGAAGGTAAGTTCAGGTTCATCCTTTGCTGCTATCTTGAACGAATCTATTTCAATAAATGGTTACCTGTATTTCAGAGCTGCCTTCATGTTTGGAATAGACAACCATCAAAAATGGTTTTTGTTCTCCAAGTAGCAGTATAAAGGAAGACAGACACTAGGTCTGACTGTCCATTTAATCATGAAGGCAAATGCTTTCTTAGAACACCTTTCATACCTTTGGCAGAGTTTCTCCAGTTTCTCATTGGCTGCTAAGAGAAAACATGAGCCTTTACATTTGGTAACCATTCTGCTGTGAGGGGATTTGGAATAACTGTGGAATCAGTCAATCAATGTTGTCTTCCACAGGAACTTTGGGAATGAAGTTGTGCTCTTGCAACAATAAATTGTATCAGCACTTACACTATCATCTAGGTGATAGTGTGATGGGTTTTCATCACACTAGAGAGACTGAGTTCATTTTTGTTTCCTAGATGGATGAGTTTTACTTTGGCTCTCTCCCTAAATGCTGGCAGTAAGAAAGTTATTGAGGACCCTCAGTCACTGGGAGGTGATCTTATGTAGGAAAAGAGCTCTAAAGTCGGAGTTGAGAGACCTGGTTTCCAAATCTCTCTTGTTCAATTAGTATGAAAATGTAGGTGAATTAGATCACCTTGTGGCCTCAGTTTCTGTGTCTGTGAGATGAAGTGTTTTAGTTTTAGAATTACAATGTGCCTTTCCTTTATTGAGAACAAATGGGTTTATAAAAAATATTCTATACTCTTTGGCCCTTCTGCACCTGTTACCTTCTCCCTTTCTGAAGTAGATAGATAATGGTGCTCCAAAAATGTCCCCATCCCAACCCCTGGAATTTGTAAACATGTTAAGGTACACAACAAGGGGAGATTAAAGTTTCAGATGGAATTAAACTTTCTAATCAGTTGACTTTGAGATGGGGAGATTGGTTTCTATTATATTGGTGGACCTGATGTAATCATAAGGGGAAAGAAGAAGGCAGGAAAATCATTATAAGAGTGACATGAGGTGAGAGAAAATTGACTGATGATTGGTGGCTTTAAAGGTGATGGAGCCACATGATGTAGGCAGCCTCTGGAAACTGGAAAAGATAAGAACCAATTCTCTTTTAGAGCCTCCAGAAGGAATTCCACATGTTGACACCTCAATCAGTGAGATAGCCCACTGAGGATATTTTAGACTTACATTGTTTAAAATAGTTTTAAATCATTGACTCTGTGGTGATCTGTTATAGCAGCAATAGAATACAAGTACACCTTCTCACATTACTGTGTCAGATACACTAAGTGTAACAAAGCTAAACAGATGTTAGCATAAGTGGAATCAACTAAAATAAGGCAAATATAATGCTGCATTTCATCAGGGTAGATCACTGATTATGAGAATGTACTTTTTTCTTCAAGATACAAAGAAAGAATCAAGTAGAACTTTTGCCCTTAGAGAGTTACTATGTTATGAGATAAATTCATTAAAGGCCAGAGTGTCAGGAGGAAAAAGAATACTTTTAAAATATCTATAAAACAGGTGATTTGGACATAGGCAAACAGCATGATAGAACTTGGTAACTCTATTTAACAGAGGCGGAGGGTTAGAAATAAGGTCATAACATCCCAGATTCAAAAGTCAGAATGGAAACATGTCTGTCCTCTTTCCGTCATGGGTCATTGTGGGAAAGACTTCAAACTGAGTTTACACCGCATCAAAAGGACAATGAATAGAGAATTGAAATCACAGCATTTTCATATTCTAATCTCTCACCTTCATCATGCATGCTGTTATATCCCTGCCTTTTGTTTTTATTTTGGGCATTTCCCCTCCTCCTCCCTACAATCTTGAGAAATAAATATTTCCTTATAGCAAGTTTTCTTTTAGGCTGTTGAATATTTGTTTTGATAAGAATAATTGAAGACTTGGGGAACCCTTCATTACATTGCAGAGTGCCTTAAATAGAGTACATACTCCATAAATATTTGTTGAATCAAACTATGTTTAATCAACATCTGTTTAAAGCGATCAATGGAAAAATTATTCATTGGTGTCCAAGTCACTTCTTTTGTATGTCTCTGAATGAGAGAGACTCAGGCTATAGCTCACAGAAGAAATAACATAATATTACCTTATAGAACATAAAATCCCTGAAGAGAGATAATTATCCAGATACATTCAACATTTCTATTAAAGCAAATGCTAAATTATGACATGTATTTGGGTTTAAAAAGCTATGGATTTGAAGATGTCAACTATAGGCTTTAGGCTCGATGATTCCACAGTGTACTGGAGCTGGGTCACACCAGCTGGTGAGAGCCAATCATGCACCTCTATGCCCAAATCTGCTCAGTGATGTCACACAGGTATCTTGAAATTGGTCATGGTGGAAATATGTGTGCAATGGAAATCAGCAAATGCTGTAAATCAGACATATCTCCCTGTGGAGAGACAGTTAGAAACCATTTGCCTGCATAGAACTAGTAATATACTGTATTTTAAATAGACCACGGGCTAAAGAATAGAAAAGGAAGGCTAATATTTTGGCAGAGATGAGTACAGCAGGTCATTTGGTACTGAAAATGGCTGTTTGTGAGGGTTGAAGTTTTCCCCCCTCATTCCTAGGATCTAGTCCTTGTACTTTGGGTGTGACTCTGAATACACTGACATTCTAGCCCCTCTAATGTGGCAAGAGAACTTGAACTCTAACTTGTGTCTGTCCAGCTCACCTGTGCTTAACTTTCTAGCCTCCCAGATACTGGGTTTTTTTTTTTGTTTTGTTTTTTGTTTTTGGTACTAAAATTCTATGCATATATAGCCTTGCTATCAGCTAATTAGAAAGGGGAAGTCTGTTTGCAAATGTTGAGGCTACATTAAGGCTATGTTCTCTCTAATTCCCTGTTGACTGATTTTGTTGAGTTGTGTGAGTTCCTTGTAAATTTTTGTTATCAGTCCTTTATAGATGTATTGTGTTCCAAGATCTTTTCCCAGTTGGTAGGGAGTCTGTTTGTTTTGGTTAATAACCCAGTCAAAAAATGGGCAGAAGAGCTAAAGAGGCACTTCGCCAAAGAAGAAAAGCAAATGGCCAACAGATACATGAAAAAATGTTCAACATCACTTATAATCAAGGAAATGCAAATCAAAACCACTATGAGATACCACCTCACACCTGTGAGGATGGCACACATTAAAAATATAGGCAATAACAAATGCTGGAAAGGATGTGGAGAAAAAGGAACTCTCCCACACTGCTGGTGGGAATGTGAACCGGTCCAACCACTATGGAAAGCTGTATGGCGATTCCTCA